>BQKZ01006209.1:0-13294 GCA_036244855.1 Temnopleurus reevesii | reverse complement strand
AATAGATGTGCAAAAGTTGAGTGTAAGATTGAAGTTGTAGCCAAGCATCTATCCTGTATATTTCCGCATATAAGGGAGTGTGAATGAATTCAATTTAGACTCAGAATACATTGGCTAGTAGTGCAAAATTGTGACTTAACCTACTCTGGGACACAGATATTGCAATCGAAATATGAATGTCGCCCAAGTTGAGGATAGAAGGTGCCAGTATCTATTGGACTCCGTAAGCCATTTGATTCGTCTTTTAGATTGAAGAGGGATTGGGGTTGTGGATGGACATTAGAAGATCTGAATTCTCGCCACTGACTTGTAGAAATAAGTATTCATTATGAATTTTTATATGAGAATAGCCGGCATTTCTCTTTGCTGTTGTATTTCAGTTTTGTGTGTTTCACATTTGAGACCCAAATTCACATGAAAAAAAGCACAAACTAATACTTATCAGTGTTATGATTGACATATTTCATGTTATCCCTTTTGTATTGTAGGCCCAAATTCTGTTGGAAGTTTTTCAGAGGTCAAATTAAAATCACACTAAATCTCGAAATACCAGTACAACTAGTCCTGAAAAGGTGGTATAAATCCCTGTCTCATAAATGGTCTGTTTAGGGTGATCCACCCGGATTACGCGATTATCTGATGCACTATTACCCAAAACCAATTACTCCCTCTATAATTTTGGAGACATAATTAATATGACCCCTGTTATCCTGTGTATATCTTTCTATTCATTGATTCTGAATGAAATTAGATTCCATTCATAGATTCCAAAAGGTCCATTACACGATGTTCATTTCAAACAGAGGAGGGTTGGAAATATTTGAATCTACAAATGTAGTTGCACACAAAAGAAATCTAGTATTTGGGGGATTAGGTATATGAATATAGGAGTGGCCTCATTAGAGGGTATTCAAGCTTTTGTAGTATTTTCATGGTCATTTGAGTTCAGAATAAGGATGCACTTCACAAATAGATAAATGACCCGTATCTCCTCTTAAACACGAGACATTTCAATTCTGAAAAAATATAACATTTTCACAAAATTTCAATGATTATGAATGAATATGAATTTTTGTACGAAAGACACAAATATATTTGCCTGAGTACAATTGAAAGTCTCCATGTCATGAAATTCAACAGGTAGAAATTAATATTCATCATTTCTGCATGGCAACGGAATTTATGCGCTTGATATTAAATGAATTCTTTACAAAGCCCAAACAAATCAAATGGTATTATATATGTTCGATGAAAACAAACTTATTCTTTGTTTGCATTCAAGCTCTTCTTATGACAAGGAATATTTTCACCTTCAGTGTTGCTATATCAAGAACTTGCCAGTTGATTTCATTTGAAATCACTATACCAAATTTTATATTTTTGAAGACCCCAGAATGTCCATTGTTTAGCAGATGGCCAACTGTCAAACAAGCAAAATCTTGGAACAAAAGCTTTATTCATTTGCATATTGAATATTATGAAGGAGCTGGGGAAAGTGGTGCTTTTCGTCTTCGTTCTCACCTGAAAAAAATCTGTGAGAAAAAGACTTGTTTATTGTGCATCAAAGTAGGTTAGGGCAGCAGTGTTATTACAGTAAACAGCCCTAGGTTACTAGTATCGTTCTGAAAATTTTAAGAAAATGCAAGTGTTTATTGTGCCATTTTCCGGTTTAGGAGCATATGGGGTTGAGGACATAATACGAAACCCTTTTAATGCAGAAATAACAATCTGTTGTCCATTTATGTTGCTTATTTTTCAAATTATCAAAATTGAAGAAAGAAATTTTGAGTGTTTATTGTAACCATTTCACTATTTCTCGAAGCATCATCTGTTTTACACAACAGGTTTAATACAATGAATTTAGAGAGTCTGCTATCTATTATTTCTTTACACGGGTCCCAATTACACAGTTCTTCAAAATTCTCCAAATGTAAGAAAGAAATTGTTTCTGAACTTGGTTTATTTGACTATCCTGGATGAATCGCACTATAAATTTGTATGAAAGAAAGCTTATTTTCTTATAACCTATTCAAAAATTATGCACAGTCGCAAGAAAAAGATAATTCATACATGTACTAGGTTTAAATTTCCTGGAGATGCATTTTGGAAATTAATCCTGATACAGCTTATGTGATGAAAATGTTAAGTGGAGAAAACAATCACAACACGAATAGCATTAAAAAAATGATACAAAAGAAGCATCGTTGTGTTCGTGCCCTGCAGCAACAATAATTATCTCTAAACAGGACCTAGAAAGTATGTGATGAAAATAGATTCACAATGCCTATACACCTTGAGAATATTTTGCTAAATTCAGTAAAAAATTAGTCTGGACAAGAGTAAAAGCATCATATACACTTCAATTTATATCATGAATAAAGCCAGAGCATTATTTTCTAATGAAAAAAGTCTTTTTGATGGACACTTTGCCCAACACAACACACTTGTAATTATGATTATTTGAAGAAAAGAAAGTTGTAAACGTTATTATCTGAAAAGGAAACATCGTTTTGAAGAGAGAACCCGACACAACTTTAAAAGAATGATTGATAAACACACATTCACAATGCCTATATCTGGATGATATGTTGCTAAATTCAGTAGATAAAAATACAAGCATGGTATATACAATTACATTTATATCATGAATAAAGACACAGCATTATTTGGTGATGAAAAACTCTTTTTTTGATGGACATTTTGCCCAACAAAACACACTCGTACTTATGAATATTTGAAGAAAAGAAAGTCGGAGCGCTATATATAGTATTATTTGAAAGGAAAACATTATTTTGAATAGGAAACCTGACGGAGATGGACGAGCGATATTGCATGAATAATTCATCCTATCACACTGTGAAGAATGAAGATGAATTTTAATCATTCCCCAAAGAAAATTCTCTAGTCTGACATCCAGACCCTCCAGAGATGATGCTTTTCATGAAATTCTACGGAGAGGAGTGTAATTGTGAAGAAAAGTATAGAGGAAAGTCAATTTCCCCCCCCAAAAAATTCTGGCAAGTGTAGGAAATGTTACCATTCTCTATTGACTTTTTTTTTCTCTTGAGCTTGTTTTAGATGCAAATTGTGGTCGGTCTCGTTGGCAATTATATTTGTGGAAGTGCCCTTGCTATTGGTTGAGATTTCCATCTTCCAAACAGAAATTTTTATGTCTGAATTCCAGCCTAAGATTGTATTTGTCAGAAAGAATATAATTCATATGTTGCTGCACTCAACCCTGGTGAAGTGAATTGGTATCTGGCAGGATTCAATTTCTTTAAATTACTTGAGTGCCAAAATTTTCTTCAGTATATATCCAAATGTCATTTAGAGACAATTCGTAATGGGATTATTTTTTGATTAATTCATCAAATGTGTTGTCGGATTAAGATCTTCAAAACCTGTTGAAATTTAAGAAAATCACAAGTATCAAAGTCTGGACTGTCTGTGAATGATAGCTAATGGCGTCTTGAGCAAATTCCACACCATTTTCCCTCTTTCGTTTCCCCCTCTTTTTAAATATTTGGATCTCGTGGGTGTATTAAACACCATTAAAAGATTTCTGTTAAAAGGTTTGACACATTTTTTTTTTTTTTAATTAAACATACATTTAAATCATAATGGATTTTGTTCTGCTTATCTAGCAACTTATTTCCTGGGAGATTAATTCCCCATGCATACATTTGTGAGTGTCCGTAAATTTACAGATTTTGTTTGTAAAAAGAAAGAGACTTGTTAATTGATAAGTGCACTCTGTTTGCAAATCTTACTATTTGCGATTTTAAGAAAATTGAAGTTGCGCCATGTACATGTAAACAGTGAGTCCTGCAAATGATCATATGGAGAAGGTTTATCAATCTTCTACATTCTTATATCAAGTATTCTATATTTGAAAACATTGTATAATGTATGTTGTTTTTACTCTTCACAAGAACAGTTTTTTGATAGATTTTATGAAAGCAAAAAAAAAAAAATTATTTTAGGTAAATTGGGTGTTGCAAATATAATCTATGTTCATGGTAATTACTGAAAATAAACCTGTGGAAATTTGTTTTAATGTACATCTCTGTAAGCTGAAGGGACAAGAGATTTCTGACAACTTCATTCAATCATTTGCAATAGCTAGATGGCCACAAAGGATCTACCTTCCCTCTTGTTATGCAGAGAAATTTCAAACAGGTGTCGCACAATGTATATTAAGGAAGTTCTCCTTTTTTTGCTTATAAAACTCCTGTGAAGGCTTGAATTAAGTTGTTTAGTTTGTCAAAAATCCTTTGTCCCTTCTGTTCACAGTGCATGTAACTTGAGATTATTTGCTTTACATAGGAAATATTATACTGTTTGAATGAGAAATCATATTTTCCATTTCAAGTTGCTGTTGATTTCAAATATCTCTGACCTTATGTAAACAATCATCAATTTTTCTTATCAAGCTTCACTACCTGAACGTATTAATCCATTGTGGTATTGCGACCAACCATTTGCTTATGTCAACTCAAACCAAAATCCTGTGAAAATTTTGACACAAGCTTGCTCTTTATAGTTATTTATTGAGCGAAACTTGGGTTTGAAATATTTTAATTGCCTTCATGTTTACTTAGTGAGATACGCTTTGTGTTTTTGATAAATGTCAGACATTTGTCGAAGTTTAGGTGTACTGATAACAGGTCAGAAATTTGCTTAAAAATGGGGGTCAGTTGTGTTTGATAAGTAATGGATGTTTTCAGCAGTAGAACAATGATAAATTCATGTTTGATACTGCGATAATTGTACTGAAGAATGTTTTCAACGATAGAGCAATCGTAAATTCATGTTTGATACTGGGATAATCATTGGTAAACTTTGAATTTTGTTTGGTATCTTTGCTGCAGATTTGACATTGATTACAAGTGGGTACAACCAGCCAGTTTATTGAAGGATGTTTTCAATGGTAGAACAATGATAAATTCATGTTTTGATACAGCGATAATTTGCAAACTTTGATTCTTTTTTTAATCTTTTGTGCAGATTTGACATTGACGACAGTTTGATACAAGCAGCTAGTTCATTGAAGTGTGGATATTGCATTTTTAAGGTAAGAACTACATCTCTGTGTAATCTACTGTAAAAGCCAGTATTTTAGCTTACATTTGATTTAAGTGATTTTGCTGATTTTTAGACAAATTCAATTACACTATTGATGTGATAAGAGATTATATCAGAAGATATATTCATTTTTATCTTTTTAGAGTTCAATTCCATATAATTATTCTTTCATAGTTCATCAGCTTCATCACTTGTTGGTAAAGTTCGTGAATATAATGTCACCATTTTCACCAAGTTGATGCTTATTTATAAGTATATTTATTGATTTTCTGCACATACATTTTCTTAAAGATATTTATACAAAAGAAATCATTGACTGAAATATAGGATGCATTGATTTATTGGTCTTATGAATTACACTTTATTCACGTTTCAGCCTGTCTTAATGACATTTATTAGATTATTACTTTAGTAATTATCAGTCTGCTATGATTATCGACAAAGTTTATGTAATATCTGAGTAGAACGCTATCTGTTCACGTTCCATCACTTGAGGGCGACATGGCTCACTGTTCCTCGACAATAACACTGACACTAATCAAAATTTGATAAAACAATTGTTAGGTCGCCCCCGATCGATTGACCCCGACGAAATGGCTTGACCTGAATTTTTTTTTACTAAAATTATAAAAAAAATCACTGAAAGGCATTTGATATGAAACCTGAAAGTAATTTTCAGATTTCCTAATGCTTTTCACTCCCTTCTTATAGTCTTACATTCCTTATGACTTGTGTGAATTTTCATTTATACCTGCAAAGGCTAAAGAGAATGCTATCTTTTCATTTTGTACCACTTGAGGGCGACAGGGCACATTGATCCTTGACAATAACACTGACACTAATCAAAATTTGATCAAACACTCGACGGACCACTTTTCCCCTCTGTCTCGACATCCAGCGTCACTTGCTCCCGAAAGTTGATGTAATCAAACACGGAGTGTATCCCATCCCAGTCACACCGACATTGCAATAATTTATAAAAGCCAATGTAGCGTACATAGATTTCCAGAGAATCTCTGATTTTAAGGCCCATTTACATTTTAGATGATTGTCCACAATGCTATAAGGATTCTGATGAGTGCAAATTTTATCAAATAGGCTATTTTACTCATACTATTCAAATCTATGCATGTTTCTTGCCAACGAATGTAGGTACATTGCATTCCATAAATTGGCTAATAGCAATTGAAGTACAGTACTTGGAACCCAGTTTGTATACATTACTTGTTGCTATGTCGGGCAAGCGTTATGCGAGCTTTCGGTTTGTCAAGAACAACTCTTGTTCATAAAAAACATATAAAATTTGCGTGGCAACCCACCCATTCAAATGGAGTATGGGGAATAAACGCCAGCCAAAATTTTAGTCTTATTTTCATTTGAGAATGGTTTGTACTTTTAACATGATGCGCATGAAACAGTGATTTGGTTGCTGTGTGCCATTCAACTGCAAGTTTCCATCAATAGCAACTTTCTAGCAACAGCAACTTTCTAGCAACACCTCTGAAACTGAAAGGAAAAGAGTGAGATATTTTGCTGCCATTCCCTGGCCTGCAAAAATTCTAAAAAATTGATTCTTTAGTGACCAGAGCCCCCGTATATTAGGTTTGTGATTGATTGCTAATGAGAATGACCAATCAAAATCTTTGTTGCATATAATGTTGGTTGATAAACTGACCAGTAGCCGATCAGAATTACTTTTTCAAACTATAAATGATAAACCACTAGTCTTTATGTTATAAATTGTGGAATAAAATAATAATAACAATACGGGTCCAGCAGGGAAAGTAGTTATGAATGCATGGTTTGTGAAAGATTTGGCGATGTGACTTGGGCCACCTCAAGCACCTATTTTTGGCCTGCTAGTGGGTGACAAGTGTCTGTCCTCTAAATATTGACATAGGGCTTGGGCAAGTATAAAAATGCAGTCGGACACAGATTTATGCAGGAGAGTAGGGCATCAATGTCTCGGAATTTGGGCGCATACAACAGGGCTCAATTTAGAAGGTGTTTGTTGATATGTTGACCAATAAACACATTGTCTTGCTAAATATAAAGTTTTAGGTTTTGCAGAAGAACATCAGGTGCCTTTCACCCAAGCCTTATAAGATTGGTTGCGTTTTGTGATTAAAAAAAAAAGAAACGTGCATGTATTCAAGTTTGTCTGTTTTTTGGTCGCCCCCCAGGTTGGGTAAAGTGTAAAAATGGACTCCAACATAATATGCAGTAGAGAAGGATATCGATATCTTGGAATTTGGGCGCATACAACACCGCTCAATTTAGAAGGTGTTTGTTGATTTGTTGACTAATAAACACCATACTAAATATAAAGTTATTTTGAAGGGAAATTTCATGTGCCTTTCATGCAAGCCTTGATTATAAGAATGGTTGAGTTTTGTGATTTTAAAAAAAAGAAACATGCATGTATCCAAGTCTGACTGATTTTTGGTCCCCCCTCCAGTGTTAGGTAAAAGCATAAAAATGCAGCCCAACACAGATTTATGCAGGAGAGTGATATCAATGTCTTGGAATTTGGGCGCATACAAGAGGGCTCAATTTAGAAGGTGTTTGTTGATTTGTTGACCAATGAATATAAAGTTTTAAGTTGTCTATGGGAAATTTTAAGTGCCTTTCATGCAGCCCTGATTGTAAGAATAGTTTGTGATTTCTTTTTTGAAAATGAGAAATTGCCAGGTCTGACTGCTTTTTTTTTTTTTTTTTTATATCCCTTTATTTTATTTTTAAGCAAAATTAGATGAGTGCATGTAAATGTGATACAATGTACAGGAATTAATATTGAAGAGATTTTGTTTTCACATTTTGTAAAGAATTTTTTTCACTTCAGTCATTGATAAAAATGTAACAGGACTTTTTTTGTTCCACAAGTTATTTGAAAAAATACTTTGCCAGTTCTTTGCCTCTCACCCAAATGATGAATTTATGATCCCAGCATAGAGCTATTCATGAATTGAATCTTTGTAGGTTTTTGATAATGGACTAGCAAATCCCAAATGCACATGCCAGTAGATGCCAGCCATTCTGGAATAGGCATCTTCGGAACTTTGAAAATTCATGACTTTTGAACGGATCGATCGTCCAAGTTTGCTCAAATTTTCACAGTTTGTTCCCCTGATTTTTCTTGATTCAATGAGAACGTGACAACCCCAGGGTTGGTTTCCCTTTAAGAATAACTTTTTGATGACTGGTATCAGTTCTTGTGCTGAATGATTGAGAATAATGAATATAGCTCTCAATAAAATAAAGTTGTTTTTTAAGTCTTTTGTAAACTTGGTTGGAATCATCCTGGTCTTGTTGCTTTCCTGGATTATAAGATAGGGCTGAGTAGGAGGAGGAGCATATTATCGTGTAATCACATAAACCAGACATGGATATGGGAATTTGAATAAAAATCTAAGTTTACTGGTACCATTTATAGATGGATTTAACTGGTGATGTAGGTTTCTTTCATGGATTAGAAAAATCCCATACAGTGTAGGACTTGAAGGAGAACCAGTCGAAGCGGTATTGTGTAGATTAGGATGTATAATGATGTAATGCATGGACTTTTTATTGTTGGTTTATAGATTGCAAAAAGAATACTCTCAGAATAATACCCCTTTCACATTATTTTCATACTGCATGAAAACAATGTTTGTGCAGGAATGAGTGGTAAGTGGTATATGTACTTGCAAAGAAGTTTGTTTTGTAAATTTCATTACCTGTTTTTTTTTAAACCAATACCACACATTACATTACATTGCAATTCAGAAACAGAACAGATCACTGTTTCCAAACTTGACTTTGTGTGTCACTTACATGTATTTAAATAATTCCTAAATGTTTAACATAAATATGAGGTAATATTATTTTATAAAGGCAACATTAATTTAGCCAACAATTGTGCAAGCACAATAATGAAAATACACCAAGTGTGTGTTATCCATGTATTGATTTATGTACTTTATCCAGTGAAAATAAGTATTTTTAGCCATACAAGAATTCTTGTGATTTTTAATTTTTTTTCTAAAATACATACAAATTATTCGTGTTTGAAAGAAATCCACATAGTCCAAGCTATTTTTATGGCTGCAGAGTTACTTGTAAAAACCCCCACATCTTTTGCTCCATCTAACAACCCACTTTTGTCTGACCTAAAAACATTCCTCCACAGTCATGTTTTGGGACTGTCCGACACATTTTCATGTACACATTAACTAGNACATGCATGTATCCAAGTCTGACTGATTTTTGGTCCCCCCTCCAGTGTTAGGTAAAAGCATAAAAATGCAGCCCAACACAGATTTATGCAGGAGAGAAGGATATAAATGTCTCGGAATCTGGCCGCACAGAGATGTTTGTTATTTGTTGACTAATAAACACCCTTGGCTTGCCAAATTTAAAGCACAATCCATGAGGAAAAGAAGAATTGGAAAGGAGTACAAGGCCGAAGAACATATGAAAATTACTTTTCTGGTCAAATTTCACATGTTTATCTAAAATTTTACAGTGATTTTTCAATTGCAGTGAAAAAGCATGAAAAGAAAAATAGGTTCAGATAGGGCCATTTTCAGAGGGTCAGTAAAACAACTATTTTGTGGGCGTCTTATGGATTAGATCCCAGTAAATCCTACGTACTATAGGATTTCGTGGTGGAGGTAGAGGGGGAGGAGAATTTCATTGTTAAATTTGACAAATCAGGCACTTACTTTGTGATTAATAGATATTTAAATCTGAGTTTACAGGTACCATTTATTAATAGACTAATCTGGCCAAGTAATCTCCTTTTGTGGATGTGTAGGAATCGGAGGAGAACTGGTTGAAGCCATATTCTATAGATTAAATTCTGGTGATGCATTAAATGTATAGTATTCCTGTCATGGGTTTAAAAGATTTACAAGGAATACCTGTTATAAGAATTAAACCCCTTTCACATCAGTTCAATACTGTAAATATCATAGTCGTTTGAGAAAATGCAGGTAATTCAGTGTATCAAGAAACAGAACAGACTGGTCAGGTATCCTACAGAACAGTTATGTTTTTAGGCTGGACCCACGTATGTGCGCCCCCCCCCCCCCTTGCTACGAATAGAAAAAATGTAGACCTAAATGTTGTCATGTAATTTATTCAGTGACAATAAAAATTTTGTACGCTCTCATACATGTACATGTACCTTCTTTTTTGTGATGATTTTCAAATGTCTCACTGTACTCTGTAAAGAAAACCCACAAAAGTTTGCATCTATTTTTATGGATGCAGGGCGACATAGAAAACACATCTTTTGCTCCATCTGACAATCCACTTTTTGCTGACACAATAAGCATTCCTCCACAGTCATGTTTTGGGACTGTCCGACACATTTTCATGTACACATTAACTAGCCCCAGCAAACATCACACTATGCAGCCAACTCTGTGAATACAAAAGTCACTTTTGCTGCATCTCGGAAAACATAAAAGATGAAAAGCGGCGCATTAAAGCAGTAATAATCAGCCCTAACTCGTCACAAAATCTTCAGAGACTGTCCAACACATTTGTATCACATTCAAATACTGGAGCTTTTCACCCGATTTCTTTGTTCAGCTTCCCTCTCTTAGCTCGGACATATTCAAGAACCTTGATTTATTAAGGTTTAAATGGGACAAAGTAAGCTCTTAGCATATTAATGAGGATAAAAGTCACAATGAGCGACGTTGTGAGGGTAAGCTTCCAAGATTTCAGAGAGCTGTGAATAATTACCATAATAGTCACTACTGATTTCTCATTTCAACTGATATTAGAACCTGCTTGACATGTTTCCATGGATCTTATTTGATGTTCTTTTTGTGGTGTTTCTTTGGCATCAAAGCAGGCCAGTTGTTATTGAAATTGATTTTTATTTAACAATTTCATCACTCAGTTTGAGCGCTCTGTTGTAACCGACCAGTTTATTAATAAATTAAAATTTACACATGTACATTGTATGTTTCTTGCCAACGAACATACATGTACATGTAAAGCATTCCTTTAATCTGTTTGGAACAGTTGGAGTACAACACTTGGAACCAAGTTTATATGATACATTATTGTTATGTCTATCAAACCCCAGGCAACCTTTTGGGTTGTGAAGTACAACCTTTGTCTATATAAAATTTGCATCTATCGGGAAACCTGCCCATTAATGTAAGCGATTGACTGCAAGTTGAATTTGATTTTGGTAGGCCAATCAAATGTTCCTAATGTGTCTTCAGATTTGAGCCAATCAAAATGTTGCTATGCTGCCTTCAATCTGAACAGTTCATAACTTTTTGCATCATTCTTGATATGTCTTTTAAAAAGTATTCAAAAATGAAGAGTCTACCCAAAAGGCCAAAATTTATATTTGTTCACTGATTTGCCCTTTTTTGAATCATTAAAAACTCAGAAGTCTTTTATTACTTGCCCAATTTTCCTCAAACTTTTCTTGCTCTGTCAGGTCACCAAATTTTTCTGCTCCTGTTAAAAAATTATCATACTTGGGAAGACTGCTTTTGATACTTTGTCTTTGTTGGTAGTTTTATCTTTTCTGCTGCAACACTTGAAAAATAAAAGCATTCGATGTACAGGTATATTTGATATTATATTTTTCTGCTTGTACCTGTTTATCTCAACCCGGGTGGAGTGTAGCCAATTATTGTTGAGACGGCTATTTGAACTCTTTACCTTTTGATTCATATTCTAAGGGCAAAACCACTAGGCCAGCACTCCCAGCTCAAACTAGCTCAAAAAAATTGTGATAATCATTTTTTGCTTGTTGGGAATTTGGCTCTACTCATTAATATCAAGGGGTTAGTTTCCTCTCCATGTACTCAAAATCTCATTTTCTCCCGGATTAGACCGTAATAAAGTCAGGGTTTTGACACCGTTCATGAACAATAGGAAAACAGGAAGCAAATTATTAGTTGTTCTAAACATATGGCTCATCGGATTTTAGGCTAATTGTCAGAAAAGTGTGAAGATTTGCATAATAGTTCTTCAGATTAGGCATTATTAGTTGGCTGTCGATGCAAAGATACAAAGAAAATTCTAGCATAAGTAGTTTCTCAAAGTGTCAATCCGATGAGTGAAAATCTGTGATTTTAACAGAAGGGTGTGAAGCATTTATAATTTACAAGCATAAGGCCAAAAAAAGATGTTTGGATGCCCTCAACCGACTAAACATTAAAATAACTTTACCTGATTTTGTTTGCTTCTTTATTACTCAAATGGGAAAATCACAGCAAAATTAGAAATAAACATATCAATATGGAATACACCCTGAAAAGTAATTTTCAGATGATCTTCGGCTATTCAATCCCTTCCGAGTGTTATTTTCTTAGTGGATTGTGCGCAAATTGTGTTTAAAAAATTAAGTGTTAAAAAAAAAAAAAAAAAAAGCTTTTTCTGACCGACGCTATTTATCGAAATGGCATTTGAGGATATGCAAACATTTTTTTGTGCCATCTTCTAAAGTTACAGTGTATGGGGAAGGAGTAGGTATTTTCAGAGAAGATTTTTGCATGATTACCATGTGGAAATTCCAGAAGGTTTTGTTTAAATGGTAACATGTTCGTTACAATTTCCATGGTAGCTAGATATAAAGCTGTACCAAGTTATTCTGATACAACCAACAAAATAGATTCATGAAAATGTGGCACGAAATCAAGCATCAATTTGACGAGAGAAAATGCTTGTAATCTCAATGTCACCTCTAAAGTTCCACCCCTTGAGCAAGGTGGGCTAAAAAGCAAATCATTGTTCCAAGAATGTCAAGAACGTTCATAACTCTCGAGTAAATACCGATTCAAAGTGGACTCGGCCTTCTTAATAGTCAAGCCATGCCTGGCATCTCAAGGTGGCGACTGTGTCTATGGCCGCCAGCACCTCTCCCTGCAATTTCCGAAGTATTTCACACGACTGATTATGATTTTACATGTCGTTGAGCAATCCCCTCCTCAGGGTAATTAACGATTTTCTGTTTGGTACGCATGTCCTCTTTGTACCTCAGAAGGAGATTTTGAAGCGGTGGTGTTGTGATAACGATAGAAATCTCTCGCACAAAAGGATAAAATTTGAAAGAGTCAGTGTTTGGCTAGTCATAACTGTGGTATGGACTCGGGGTGAAATATGAGCTAAATATTTGGACTGGTTTGAAAAGAATCAACCCCACTTTTGGTTACAGCAAAGTTTGTGTTTTTGTCTGGTCTTTGTATTTTTT
>BQKZ01006208.1:0-37046 GCA_036244855.1 Temnopleurus reevesii | reverse complement strand
CACCACCACCACCACCACCACCAACATGATTATCATCTCATGTCATCACATAACCATTCAACGATGTATCGCGCATTGGAGAGCCACGTCATGTATACTCTACTACCAGGTCCTTAAACAAGGTTGATTAGAATGACCTAATGATGATCAATATTGTTAAGATCCTCATTATAATTGTCACCATACTTATCATCTTCATCATCATCATCATCATCATCGCCACTACCGCCATCATTGGCCGTGATCTTTAAAATCTAACGCCGACTAGCTCTTCATCATGTTCATTATGCGACACGAAAGTGTTGGAACGACACCAGTGCTGACTTCTTCTTGTTTCAACCGTGTAAAACAATATATTTCACATTGATGTAGAAAACAATTATCAATATAACTCACTTGATGAATACGGTATATGAACACCAATTCGGTGTAGAATCAGCACCCTGGTTTTCTCTGCCAAATATATCGCAAAACCAGAAATGATAACGACATACGGATATGGATGAAACGGCATTCAAAACAATTTACCTCTAGGGGAAAGTCAATCTTTGGCTAATAAAATAGCAAATTGCCTTCGTTATTTTCTTTTACGGATATTGCTTGATTATTCAATCAAATGGACACGGAAATGTTATTACCCATTGAAACACCAGAGTGTGAATGCTCGTAAAATATAATTCTACTTTTATCAAGGCAAAATCATTGATCGGAAATTGGTTCCAAAATTGCACCTCCAATATTCCATTTTTTTATGAAATAAGAGGCTGACAATGTACAAGTATGTGATCCAAGAGTTCAATTCAAGCCTTTAATACACTGGTAAATTAAATGTTTTGTCCACAAGAGAGTGTTAATACCACCCCTAAGCAACTCTCTGATTCCCCCTACAGATGAGGCCCCTTTTTTCTATTTGCGTTTCTACGAAGAGGGGAATTCTGACAGGGATGAAAGACGGTCTTGATCTAAAACTACCATATAGCCCGATAATAAAGACACTAAATGTGAAATAGAATATCCCAGTAACCCATATTTCCATAACGTTGAAATCGAATATTCATTTACATCTCTTACTGATATTTTGATTGAAAGCTTGACAAATGTGTGTCACCCTCATTATTGTATATAAATAAAATATGAATGGCTGAAATGTAAATAATTCCTTTTTAACTAGGTATATCCTTGTTACATTTTAGCTTCATGAGCTTGGGAATTTATTTGCCCTACACGCTCAAGGCTACTTTCCTGTATTTGATTCATCATTTTAATCGACTGAGGATGTTTTAAAGGATATAAATGTGACGATGAGGCCCACATAACACCCATTTTCAAATTTGCTCCACATTACAAAAGAGAACCGATCTGATTCCATTCATCGCTACTGAAACCATAGAAGGATGTGACAGGTCACCGTACTGTGGCAACAACAATGACAAAAGGAAGGCGATAGGGAGTGCTTGAATAAGCAAGAAAATACACAACAGAAATTCATTACTTGTTATAGTCATATGCCCTTTTAAATTGAAGTCATTGCTTATATCAAGGAAATTTTACATCTGGACTGGCATCTCTTTGAATTTGAAGTAGGTTCGATGCCGCGTCTTAAAGAATGACAAAAATGCTGGCAAATATGTGCTTCCTAAAACCTTCATCAGGACGGAGAACAATCACTGATCCCGTTGCTAGAATAGCCATTATTCGTTTAACAATAACGAAAGTTTTATTGTGATGGTAATTATATTTTCTCAGGTTTTCGCTGAACAAGTACCGCGCATGAATAAGCACACAGATTAAGTGAAATTTGGTACCAGCGACCGGAATTTGCAAGCATTAAAACAACGATTTCTACAAGTGGGCATTATTGGGCACGAATGGCCTTAAGGTATTTGATAAAACAATATCTTAATATATAAATATGAAAAATACAACGATCGGAAGTAATCGGAAAACACTTAAATCTGTAGCAAAAAGAGTCCATGTAAATTACAGTTTCTTAGCTATATCTCAATAAATAATACACAGTGAGACTCGTAATATGATCCAAAATTATTATCAATATAACTGCACATTCGTAGTTTATGTGCACTTTTACCTTAAATGTACTGCGCATCCTAAATTTTTAGATCGGTTGATATCTTAAAATCAGTCCAGTCGTATTTGGCGGCATCGAACCTCGGACATCAAATGATCGCCCTATGCATTGTTCATCTTTTGAATTAGACCAGGTGTTTCACATTTATGATTCTGAGTTGTCACTCCATTCTCTGAAATCTCCTTGCTTATATGGTATCGTGTGAGTACCAGATGCAGAATCATTCATATTTGTTCTGAATTTAAATGACATCTAGGCGTGCCCTCTTGAACCGCTTCGAGGAACCACCATGACAATTAAACAAACATACAAACAAAATAAACAAATAGCTTAATGATTCAGAAATGTTTTGTGTACAGGAACTTTGTTTTGTATTGGTATGTTTTCCATGCTTACAANGGGGGGGGGGGCTGAATAATCCCCCTCCCCTTTGATCTTCGCCGTCGACCGCGCTATCGCGCCGAAATTTTGCATGCACATAGCCCGCGATGTTATCTTTAAGATTGCGAAGTCAGATTTTTTCAAAAAAACTAATTATGCTAATTAGGCATTAATTAGGCATAATTATGCGTGAATTCTAACAAACAGCACTAAATCACTTGCTGAAGCTCCAAATGTGCTGATTTTTGGTCTAGATCATAGTAATGTTTCAGACATATTGTCATGGAAAGAAAATGCAATCAAAATCTATTTCTTATGTATTTTATTGTTTTGTAAATTTCTTATGTATTTCTCTGTTTTTCCGACTTAATCATTTCTATTGTTTTTTCGATGGGAATTGTTGGTGACATTATTAGAGACATAGAAAATGAATTTCAAATTCAGTTCATGCATTAATATGCAAAATAGACAAGGATTTATGAATATTGACTAAAAATACAATTTGCATTGACTTTGTAAATAAAATCACGTTTTTGACTCATATTTGGCTCGACGAATATTTTTCAAATGCGCGTAGCGTCGGTACCGCATACACGGTCATCACGAATTTGGTGTCAAAAGTTGCGCGAGACTTGAAAGATAAAAGTCAGAAAAAATTATGGCGCGAGCTTCTCGCGTTTCAGATTTATCGCGAAAATTGTCGAGGAGGGGGCTTTAAAATGGGATTAGGGTTAAGGTATTTGATAAAAAAAATATATAAATATGAAAAATACAACGATCGGAAGTAATTGGAAAACACTTAAATCTGTAGCAAAAAGAGTCCATGTAAATTACAGTTTCTTAGCTATATCTCAATAAATAATACAACTGCACATTTGTAGTTTATGTGCACTTTTAGTCCTTAAATTTACTGCGCATCCTAAATTTTTAGATCGGTTGATATCTTAAAATCAGTCCAGTCGTATTTGGCGGCATCGAACCTCGGACACCAAATGATCGCCCTATGCATTGTTAATTTTTTTAATTAGACCAGGTGTTTCACATTCATGACTCTGAGTTGCCACTCCATTCTCTGAAATGTCCTTGCTTATATGGTATCTGGTGATTGGGAGTAACAGATGCAGAATCATTCCTATTTCTTCTGAATTAAAATGACATCTAGGCGTGCCCTCTTGAACCGCTTCGAGGTACCACCATGACAATCAAACAAACATACAAACAAAATAAACAAATAGCTTAATGATTCAGAAATGTTTTGTGTACAGGAACTTTGTTTTGTATTGGTATGTTTTCCATGCTTACAAGGTGTCCTTAGAAAAAAAAAGATTTGTCCTTGGTTATGCGTTTCAAATTAGGGTTTCATTAACAAACGGAAAGAATAATGTCGACAACAATAAAATGAAAAAGTCTCTAAGATTTCGGTTGGAAGCATGGTAAAGTCCAATTAATAATTGAATACACTTGAATATTATTCTAATAACTTTTAAACAATGTATGATCATGAAGTTGAAACTCTTATATGTAACAGTCATTCTATTTTTAGCATCCATTATATAATTAATGCCCGGAGGTAATTTTTTTTAATTCAGTCACTAGGTTTCTTGTATCAATTAGATACGTGTCAAAAATCTACATGGAAATTTACGTAAAGACGCCCAAAGGGGACTTCCGTGGTATTCAAAACTGCCTCTATGATGGTATTACCCTGATTACTTGTTTTCATGAATGATCGAATGCATTATGGTGAGAAACGTGTTAAACGCAGCCTATATATGGTAGGCTAAGGATGCCTTTCGCAGTGAAAATAAGCCTCTTGTAACGAGCGTTACAAACGATAATGGACCGTAGATTTATCTTTGCAAAAAGGTTTCTATTCTCCTTTATAGGTTGTACTATTTGCAGAGACTGGTGTTTGTGTGATTTCACCTATTGACTGTTAGCCTGAAGAAGTTTTGTTCACATGACCATTGTTGGACGGTTTGGGAATGCTGGAGAGACCCACTTTCGACGTGTGCTTTTAGTCACTTTTAAGAATAAGCATAATAAGTATTTGTTAAACAAGTATCGAGCGGGCATTATCCCATTGCCAACGAGGAAAAATACAAAAATTTCACTATATATATTTGGAAGAGTGAATTGTAATGATTTTGAAATTGTCTTACGCAGCGCCATTTGTTGTCAACACTGTGTATTAAAAGAGGGAGGATTATAGTTATTTGGTTGCAAGATAATGGTTTAAGAATACTCGAGAAACCGACTTTCAATGTGTGTTTTAGTCACTTTTAAGAATAAGTGTTTGTAAAACCAGTAACGAGCGGCATTATCCCATTGGCGACGAGGAAAAATACAAAATTGCACCGCACATATTTGGCAGAGTGATTTGAACAGATTTTGAAATTGTATCACCATGATCACGCAGCGCTAAATTGTTTACAACATTATGCAAAGAGGGAGAATTATAGTATTTTGGTTGCAAGATAATGGTTTAAGAATACTCGAGAAACCCACTTTCGATGTGTACTTTTGGTCACTTTTAAGAATAAGCATGATAAGTGTTTGTAAAACAAGTAACGAGCGGGTATTATCCCACTGGCGACGAGGAAATATTAAAAACATTACACTATACAGATTTGGCAGAGTGAATTGCAAGGATTTTGAAATTATCTCACGCAGCGCCATTTTATTGTACAACACTGTGCAAAGAGGGAGAATTATAGTATTATAGTTGCAAGATAATGGTTTGAGATTGCTGGGGGAATCCACTTTAGAGGTGTGTTTTAGTCACTCTTAGGAATAAGTGTTTGTAAAGCAAGTAATGAACATGAACTATCCCATTGATTGGCGACGAGGAAAAAGCACAAAATTGCAACGGGCAGACAGCATTCCGATTTGCCAATGTTTGCGTGGATTTGGAAATTATGCCATGCAACGACAACTTCTTTCCTTGGACATTGTGCAAAGAGGGAGAACGTAAATCCTTGTCGATTTATTGCAATTTATCAATTAGGGATAATTACAAAATCATGTTACTCGTTGGATTTTTTAAAAAGATGCTAATGTACTACGTGACGTGTATTAACCCCAAATTGACAATACAGATAAATGTTAAGTCTTGGAAGCAAATTTGCAAACGTTTTAAAAAGAACATAATGCCGTATTTACGATCCCAGGTACCAAAATATTATATGCCAAATAAGTTGGACAAGTTAAAGTTAAAAAATGAACGAGTTTTGGAAAAGCTATAACCTAAAATATGCAAATTTTTATGTCATGCGACGACAACTTCTTTCCTTGGACATTGTGCGAAGAGGTAGAATGTAAATCCTCTTCGATTTATTGCAATTTATTAATTAGGGATGATTACAACATCATGTTATTCTTAGGGAAAGTCTTTTAAAAGATGCTTATCTACCCCGTGACGTATTAACCCCAAATTGATAATACAGAAACATGTTAAGTCTTGGAAACAAAATTTGCAAATATTTTCAAAAAACACAATGCATTATTCATTATCCCAGGTACCAAAATATTGTATGCCAAATAAGTCGGACAAGTTAAACTTAAAAGAAATTTTCAGTGACGACTGTACAGCGATGTATCAACAAAGATATGTTGTATGTTTATGTACTTGTAATATATCCAGCATTCACCAGTTATATGGGTCCTGTCCGTTCTCTGTGGTGTATGCATACACTTAAAGTGTGAAGTTATCTAAAAAACAACTGAACGCCCAGTCACACAAATCGGCGAGCTGCGAGACCCATTCCAATGCATGCTCTAATTAATGTTCATGATGTTATCAACACTGTTCTAATACATTCCAATCGATACTTTCTCTTTTACATTATGTCACTCTCCCAATTGTATCACCCCCTATTTCCCCTGGAGTAATTTAAGACTTCGGACATCCTCCAATAATCGAACAAAGAGTTCCAATGAATTGACATATTGGAGATCAATACCGTCTTTAGTTCAAACCTTTACTGGCGGATTCCGTGTGTTCAGGATCCTGCATTTCTTATAATAGAACTGGGTGCTAATGACAGGGGTGTCAAAGGGTTGTGTTGGGGTTTAACTGAATTAAGTATTCCAAGTGGAAAGAGAAATGTGATCAAGTGGAACTATTGTAATCCCATCTTCATTACAAGTCTTTAAGGTATTGGGCGGAAATTAGGGCAGGCTAGGGTGAGTTTACAAAGACGCCCTGTAATAGCTGTTTTAGAATAGAACATCATCAAATGCTCGCAATGTACACACAAGTTACCAGAGCGCTATCTGTATTTATCATGTATATGGGATGTTCAGGCAAAAAGCAGCCTCAATAAAAACATAAGCTGCATGCTTAAATTTTACCACTATAAGTGTCATTTTGGGAGGGGGGACGTGGGCAGCATAATTCCTGTTCCTGTTCTGTGTAGTAGTTGGGGCCCAGGAGTAGCAGAAGCCGGATGAATTTCCCCGCAAGTGGTATATGACTGTCACTAGAAACATGGAAAGTGGTATCACTTGAAAGCTTTTTTTTCAGTGTATATTATTCTTTTACCCTTTGTCGAATGTTCTAACGGATATCGAATGAAAAATGATTAAACAATGACATAGGGTTAACAATTTACGTCTTTCTCTGCTCTTTCGCTCTTCGGATGCAAATATCTAATTTATGGAAGATTATTATAAAATAATAATGTGGCATATATAAATTTTGTTATCTGATGCCCCACGTATAATCCAAGGGGACACAAAATCAATTCATGCTCGTTGACACTCGTAACCCCTATTTTAGGTCGTTTCTGTTCCGTTGTGTTAACGAAATTATTTAGTGACAGGGCTAAGGATAGATGAAGAAAATATGAACTGAAGAGAATTATGAAAGTATGGATTATAATCTTGAAGAGGAATTAGTCTGCAGGTGTTACACTAAAAAAATATAAAGAAGAGGTATATGGGGAGCTTGAATATTATACGTAAGAACGGTCTAATAAAATATTACCATATACCGTGTTTAGATAACGGAATTATTTAGTGAAAGGGCCAAAAATAGATGAAGAAAATAGGACCTGAAGAGAATTACGAAAGTATAGATTATAATCTTCAAGAGGAATTATTATGCAGGTGTAACACTATAAATATAAAGAAGATGTATATGGGGAGCTTGAATATTATACGTAAGAACGGTCTAACAAAATATTACCATATACCGTGTTTAGTATACTAGGAGTAACATTTTTTCCTGATTATTTTCGCCACGTTCAGTAATAATTATGGGGTAAATTCACCTACTTTCTTTCATTCCCCAGTACCTAGTAACAGGGAACATGGTTGATGGTTACCTGTCTTTCATAAAGCTGTTCGTAGAAGGACGCACAACTGGTGACCTTTCTTTGCACTCAATAATACCTGTGTTGCCGAGGTACATTAGCAATAGAGGATTGGTCACCAGTCGTGTTCAGAGTTATGCATACCTCTACGACCAGCTCTATGAAATACAACACAGGAATATCGTTGCATCTGTAAGTTGTAATATTTAACACTTTTTTATAATGAGGGTAAAAATTAGTGAATATACACACAAAAAACAAGAACTCACATATTTGAGTAATGTGACATTATAATGACACACAATTGAGTATTTTCATTGATATACTCACCGGTGTGTCATTATAGTGTCACTTTTTGTGACTTTACTCAGATCCATGAGTTCTTGTTTTTTGTGTGTAGGAGGATTTGGGACTCATGGAACAGGATGGGTGCAAGCTTAGCCCCGTACTATAGGTGGGGCTAACGGGGGCCGGGGCTAGGAAAAATGTTTGGGTGAGGAAAGACTAAAAAGATATTGTTATAGGATGAAGAAAAAATCTTTAAATTCTACTCACTTTCCAAGTTCTTCTTTCACATCGTAGAAGTCTTCTGCTTTTTCGTTCTTCTTCACCTGAAATGCCATCCCTGCAAAGAAGAAAATTGCACACAAAAATACTTAAGAACATGAGGAAGAAAATGGTACTTTCTCTCTATGTCGACGCATCACTGAATTGTCATTATCTGATTATCCGAGTCTTTTCAAGAGTGGCAATTATCAAACCCAACATGTTTCTTTTTTCTATCTGTCTCCCTCTCTCTACCTTATGCCCCGGTCACATGCCCCGGAAGCAACACGATTCACCCGACTCGTTGTTCCGAGGCAGTTAACTGTGAATTAACAAAGAGTCGGGGTGAATCGTGTTGCTTCCGGGGTCCTATGTGACCAGGGCTTAAACGTTGCATTAAGAGATAGTCCATTGTCTTATTCTGTTTTCCATTTGACAAATGTGTTTTGTAATTATTTTCGTTGAATTTTGTCGATAGCCATGTCTACACTTTCATCCGAAACATTATGATTTCAGATACCACTACAGAAATACGGAATATACGTTTAGAGCGAAGCCGACGTATACAACTCGCCAATCAGGCGTATTTGGTGGGGAGGGGGGGGTGGGGTCGAAAAGGCGAGGAGACGACTTGAACAACCGAGAAAGTGACTTTAACAAACTCGCCTTGGCACTGCACCTATAAGTTTCCGTATTCTTGTCGTAGGTCCTGAAACCTTTAACGATCTAGGCTCTCAGTGTGAACCTTAAGCCCCGATCACATAGGGCCCCGGAAGCAACACGATTCACCCCGACCTATGTTCTGAGTCAGTTAACGGTGAATTAACAAAGAGTCGGGGTGAATCGTGTTGCTTCTGGGGTCCTATGTGACCGGGGCTTAACTTTGGTGAATTGTGCAATTAGATTTGTACTCATGTCATACTGGGCCCGAGACGCACGTATACTACATAATAACGCGTCGAGACAAAGTTTATAATTTCTTATAACACAGCTTTCTTTAGAAGTCATGTACACTACTAGACCTTGTTACTTCCTTGTAATAAATACATTACAAAAATAGATAAAGGTACACATCTTTCAGTCACCCCACATACGTTAAGATGCAGTCACACATTCACGTGAAAAACCAACGAACGCCTAGCGTCGTTTGAAGATACCTTATGGTCCCTGTGCGCAGGAGGTATGTTTGACTAATGCTAAAGTCTTGTACGTCAATGACGACCCGAACGTATTCAACGTAAATTGAGCGTCTTCCAAACGTCTTCCAAGCCAACACGCATCTGTAAAAGTGTCAAATACGTAACGTAAATATGTCCTATAAAATATGTATGGAGTCATTCATCATTTTTTTCACATAACCTTTATAAATTTTGATGTTGAAAATAATAATAATAATAATTCTTAAATTTCTACTTCGAGGAGAGGTATGGGATAAAAAGAGGACCTTAGTTCGGGCTAGTATACAGATGCTGGGTTCAACACGATATAAACTTTTTCCGAAAAATAGAGTCGGTCATGGACAATAGAACCGTACATCGTGTATTGAACTGTATTGACACAACAATAACGAGCCAGTTCCAATTTGAATACAAAAGAGCATTGAATTGGCGTTCGACCTACTTTTTAGGAAATATATTATATCGTGCTGTACGTTAAACGTGTGACTGACTCTCAAAACATCCTGTACGGGTCACTGGTGTCCATAAGGAAATTATGTATCGACTACAAAATATATAGACAAAAAGCTATAATTAGTTACAATCATGATGTAACCGCATCCTTTCCGGTGTCGGGAAAATATTCCGACGGGTAAATGTCGACTCACATCTTTGCGTTTTTAGCCTGCGTCGATACAGCGGGTCTTTTCAAACGCAAACGCTCACTAGATGCGCAAAGACGCAGGTCATACGGTGAACTTACGTTCGGCGTACGCTCCTTGAGCGCGAGCCGAATGACAGTCCACCGTCTGATCAGCGTATACGCGCTCGAGCAGCGTTTTTAATTTTCAAAAAATGTTGGGCCGACGCAGGCTAAAATACGCAAAGGTGTGATTCGGCCTGGGGTAATTGACCTTATTTCAAAACAAAGATCATGATAATCACAAAAGTATATCACGCTCAGAGTAGTGTAGGTGTGTAGTGGTTTTGACTTTTGCATTTCAACCAGAGGGTCAAGGTTTGAATCTCACCCGTTACGTTAATTTCCTTCCCCTAGAAATGTGTTGCAAACATCTCAGATAAAACTTGCAACGCATCGCACAAAACAGCTTTACTACTAAAGCCGGTGTAATGTGTTACAGAGACTTATAAAGTAAGTTTCAGGCGCTACATAAGAACCTATTATAATGACAACATTCCCCATTTCTATGACTGCTCTCACCCTCCCTCAAAGCTTCTTCAATTCCATTAAAAATGGGTTTTTCCTGGTCTCAAAAATCTTTAATTGGAAATGAAGAATAAATACCGAATTCTCAATATACATAAAAAGAAGGCGTTGCTAACCACAAAATTCGGATTCCGGAGAAATGTTTCTCTTCACATCTTGACACGACATTGATGACAGCTTCTGACACGTGATCATGTATCACGATCAGATGATGATGCGGGAAGGCTAATTTCAACTAGAAAGGTTAACTTTGCACTTGCCCTTACATATTTCAGGTCACAAAGGATGCTAAGATTCATAATTATCAAGAGTGTATTTGAGTGAAAAATAGAACCAGGGTCAAAGGTCACACATGCGATCGCTTACAATTAGTCAAGTACATGGGACCATCGTGAGTGTTGACCGAGCTCATGGAACACACATTTTTTTTTCAGAATTGAGAGGACAAGGAGGGTGATCAGGATAATGATGAGGGATAATATGAAGACGAGGATGAGGATGAGGATGAGGGTGAGGATGAGGATTAGGGTGAGGTGTGGATGAGTGTGAAAGAAAGGTGTAGATGAGGGTGAGGATGAGGAATGAGGTGTGGGTGAGGGCGACGTGTGGATGAGGGTGAGGATGAGGGGTGAGGTGATGGTTAGGTGTGGGTGAGGGTGAGGGATGAGGTGTGGGTAAGGGTGAGGTGTGGGTCAGTGTGAGGATAAGGTGTGGGTGAGGGTGAGATTGAGGAATGAGGTGTGGGTGATGGTGAGGGTGTGGGTGAGGATGAGGGATGAAGATGAGGGTGAGGGTGGGGGTGAGGTGTGGATGAGTGTGAAAGAAAGGTGTGGATGAGGGTGAGGATGAGGAATGAGGTGTGGGTGATGGCGACGTGTGGATGAGGGTGAGGATGAGGGGTGAGGATGAGGGATGAGGTGTGGGTAAGGGTGAGGTGTGGGTGAGGATGAGGATGAGGGGTGAGATGTGGGCGAGGGTAAGGCGTGGGTCAGTGAGGGTAAGGTGTGTGTGAAGGTGAGGGTGAGGATGAGGGATGAGGTTTGGGTGAGGATGAGGGGCGAGGATGAGGGATGAGGTGTGGGTGAGTGCGAGGGTAAGGTGTGAGTGAAGGTGAGGATGAGGGTGAGGTTGAGCGATGAGGTTGAGCGATGAGGGTGAGGGTTAGGATGAGGGTGAGGGTGAGGATGAGGGTGAGGGTGATGATGAGGGTGATGATGAGGGTGAGGATGAGGGATGAGGTGTGGGTGAGGATGAGGTATGAGGTGCGGATGAGGTGTGGATGAGTGTGAGGGTAAGGTGTGGGTGAGGGTGAGATTGAGGAATGAGGTGTGGGTGATGGTGAGGGTGTGGGTGAGGATGAGGGATGAAGATGAGGGTGAGGGTGGGGGTGAGGTGTGGATGAGTGTGAAAGAAAGGTGTGGGTGAGGGTGAGGATGAGGAATGAGGATGAGGGATGAGGTGTGGGTAAGGGTGAGGTGTGGGTGAGGATGAGGGGTGAGATGTGGGCGAGGGTAAGGCGTGGGTCAGTGTGAGGGTAAGGTGTGTGTGAAGGTGAGGGTGAGGATGAGGGATGAGGTTTGGGTGAGGATGAGGGGCGAGGATGAGGGATGAGGTGTGGGTGAGTGCGAGGGTAAGGTGTGAGTGAAGGTGAGGATGAGGTGAGGATGAGGGTGATGATGAGGGTGATGATGAGAGTGAGGATGAGGGATGAGGGTGAGGATGAGGGTGATGGTGAGGATGAGGGTGATGATGAGGGTGATGATGAGAGTGAGGATGAGGGATGAGGTGTGGGTGAGGATGAGGTATGAGGTGTGGGTGTGGATGAGTGTGAGGATAAGGTGTAGGTGAGGGTGAGGGTGTGGGTGAGGATGAGTAATGAAGGTGAGGATGAGGGTGGGGGTGAGGATGATGGTGAGGATGAGGATGGGGATGAGGGTGAGGATGAGGATGAGGATGTGGTGAGGATGAGGGTAGGGTGAGGACAAGGGTGAGGGTGGGGTTGAGGTGAGTTTGAGGATGAGGGATGAGTTGTAAGTGAGGGTGAGGGTGAAGTGAGGTTAAGGGTGGGATGAGGTACGAGGTTTGGTCGAGGGTGAGGTGTGGGTGATGGTGAGGGTGAGGAGGAGGGGATGAGGAGGATGAGGAGAAAGGGGATGATGAGGATGAGGATGGGGGTGATGGTGAGGATGAGGGTGAGGGTGAGGATGAGGGTGAGAGTAAGGGTTAGGTTGAGGATTTAAAATTTGAAAATTCAAAAATTGAGATGAGAATGGATGTTCAGATAGGGGAATAAAGATGATGAGGGTAAGGTGTGGGTTTGTCAAAGCACTTTTCCGATTTTGCTCATTAAGCTGTGTTAATGGCCAGTACTTCTCAATTAAAATGATGCCGTCTTTTATATTTAAAAAAATGGATGCTGCTTTGGAACTCACAAGTTAAATGACTTCGTACTCCATCATGAGTTAAATGTATAATTATGTATACGGTAGTCTAGAAATGATACTCCAATATTTTCGTATTCCTAGTAATCAGCTTAATAATCTGAACTGACGGATTAATGATCCGTGTGTGAAATGACCCTTGAAATGATACGTTAATGACGTAGTGAAGTAAACAGAAGACGTGATTAGCTGGTTTACCTTACTGACCTATTAAACGCTGATTGATCGTCGTCAATCTCAACGACCGGGAATGAAATAATTGAGTCGAGCAAAGTTCAAATATTCAGGATGTCAAATCGAGGAGCAAGAAAATGTGACTTTTTACTGTTTTAGTAGCATTAACAAATACCTATTAAAATGGGTAAGGCCAGGTCTCATAAAACTAAAGCATGGAAGGAAGCTACCTACAGCTGCACTGCTAAAGCCAGGGTAATTATGCTATATTGTAGAGCGCTTAGGGACGACTGATTAGTGTTAGTGTTAGGCGCTATATACGGACGTATAATTATTAACATTATTAAGGAAAGGGAGTGGTACCAGAAAGATGAATGGAAAGTTCACTTCAATTGTAAACAATTAAAAAAGCTGAAATGTGGTTGAAATAAGCATGACACACATATCTCTCTTGACACAATGGGTGACTTCAAGTACGGTGTTGAACGCTGGTGTTGGTGTTGCAGCAAAATCAACACCAGCCTCAGCACCAAACTTGAAGTCTGTCGGTGTTTGGGGTAGACCTCGCAAGATTTTGATGTATTTCCGGTAGTTTCTGTATCACTTCTGTAAACTGACCAACGGTGTTTGACCTCGGTTTACGGACCGTTTTACTCTCTCAACACCAACACCAACACCGAACACCGTACTTGAAGTCACTCATTGAAGTTACTTTAATTTTCATCTGAACATCACTATTATGACTATAGGGAACAGTTACTTGGGATGCAAAGTGCATGTTCCCCAGCCAAGATTTATCAGTTACAAGGCGGGGAGTGTACTACAGTAAAACAACACCCAGAAGGATCATCATTGATATGCCAAGGTAAGTGACCTCTAGATAGGCATGATAGACATCTACATCAGACATCGGACACCCTAACCCCCTCCTCCAATCAAAAACAATAAAAGGATATGAATTAAGAATAGATAAGAATACTGAATAAAATGAAATGCAATAAAATAGTAAAATGAAAAAAAAAATGAATAAATAAGTAAATAAATAAATGAACTAAAAAATATAAATAATGGAAAAAAAATGTAAAAAAGAGGAAAAAAGAGGAGAAAAAAGAAACAAAAGCCAAGGCAAAATTTAAATTCTGTTTGGAGGGGGGGGGGCATGAGAGCTGCTAATCACAGGACAAGCAATAAAGGCGGTAACAAGAAAGGAGGTTTGGGTGGCATGACAGCCACTTGCTCCGCCATTGTATCTATCCTACGGGTGGTTGCTATATGATTACAANTACTTGTCCACAATTGGAAGGAAAATCCTGCGCAGGCACATTTTCATACATCTAACTTAAGGGATTACTGTTCATCGAAGCATGATTCTTTTTTCCAATTTTTCATATCATTAGAAAGGTCAATCCTTCAGCTTTCTATAAATATCAATATTTCTTCATAAAACCATTTATGCTCAATTTGCCAACCGTTTCAAAAGTGTTACGTTTTTATTGAGACACACTGTATTATAGAGGATTTGATTTTCAAACTTGATATTCAAACAGATTAGGCTGAAGGCTTCAATTACGCGATTGTTTTTCTACTGGTCAAGAATTAAATTGCTCAAGATAATCGGTGCACAGATATTGGGTAAAACTCCAATTAACATTCTAAGCCCGTTATCAATTCATCATTTCATCATGAATCTGAACCAAAAATTAAATTGGGTGGAATATTGACCTATTAAAGTTCATGGTGAATTACTATCATCAATCTCCCTGCACATGCCGCCCTGGTATAATTATAAATATTTTCATACATTTCTCACCATTCATTTCAATAAAGCCTTATGACATAGGCCTAATTCAAAATTATATTAATGAATTTTATCAAAATATAGTTAAAAATAAATGTGGACATTCGTGGTTTTTCTTCGTTTCTTTTGTAATTGTTTTGTTTTAATATTTTGTTTGCAAAAAACTATGAAACAAATTACTTTTGGAAAAATTGCATCCATATGATTTGGGGTCTTTTGAAAGGTGCGCTTCATGTGCCTGCGACATTTTAGAATATATTTCGAATTTAGCGAAGAGATGACATAGCCAAAGATGCCAATGAAATGGGACTGGATTCTAAATGCCCTTGATATCTAACCTTCCAAGGATATGTTCATTCACCTGCATGGAAAGAAGATAAGTTATGGTCGTTGTCTTGGGACAAGAGTCAAGACCACAACCCTTTGACTTCAAAGATATTGCTCCTTCGAGGAAACTGTTGTGACGCATATGTCAAAATTCGGTTCCGTTTCGATCTACATGTAATTCAAATTAAAATTTCTATGTCAATTTCAAAAATTGTATGTTATTTATCATTTATTTGTTATTCATTCAAGTTTTCTTTTAAAGACAGGGTAGTTTCATTCAAGCCACATGGCCTGCTTTACGAGAGAGCCCTGCGAAAAAATAAAGTACAAATACATAACGTAACACAGAAAACATAATAAATTATATAAAAACAAATGAATACGAGAATACAATTGCACGCAAAGAATGTAAAATAATAATACAGACATACTAAGTATTATGACCTCTTAATTTGCAGACGCATAATGAGGTGAAATTGAATATTAGTCCAAGAAGGCTGTGATCTATAGATCTAGCGTAATGAAATCGTTAATCCGAAATCACAACATAAACAGTATCATTAAAGTGATTAGGAGCATTATCATGATTATGATGCAACCAAGGTAATGAGGTTACCAACATCAATCGAATGTACGTTATTGTAAGAGCACTTTATCAATTGACCATTGTGACGCAAGCAATCATTGCAATGATGATCAGATGATTGGGTATTATTCATCAGTCCTTCGTACATTTTTTCCCTTTCTGTAGATAAATTCTGATGGAGGAAGTGGAGGATCCTCGAGAAGCATTCAAAAATAATATCCGATTAGGAATAATAAAACCTCCGTGGTCAGATTAAACTCATAGGCCTACCCCTGAAAACTTAGTTGGTTTCATTATATCCCTGTCTCTGTTGTGGAAACGCAAGTTTGTGGCTGGAGAAAGTCTTTGAGGGAATGTGAAGAGGATGGATGATAATTTGTTATGCGATCGAGCACATATTCAAACTTTGGAATTCGTAAGAGGATTTTTCATTTGTAACTAGAAGTATCCCAAGGATTCTGAAGTGGTTTTCTGGCGCAAATTCCCGATTAATCCGGTGATTTGACATTAGTGCGGATGAATTTTGACGCAAGACAAGTGGTTTTATACACAGTAATCATGGTCTGATGGTAGTGAAAGGAAACTGCCAGCTGATTCTCCTTTGCGAATCTCATGGATGATGTTCAGAGATATAAACTGGGAACTGATACAAATCACCTAATCACTTCTATCTTCCCTATATTTTTGGTGGGCAATACCTGCCCTTGTCGTTATATTGGGTCAAGAAATAGAGACCGATTTTATACCAGAGATATTGGTGTGCTAAAAAGGAGGTTTCATTAAAGAAATCACCATAGTTCCTCAATGTTGTAGTTTTGTACCTTCCCCAACTTCTACTTCCAACCCAGTCTCTTGAATCATTGTCTTATGATTGTTTCTAACTTTCTTTTCCGCCTGAAAGTTCTTTAATTTAAATCACTTTATTTTGAAATTCCTATATTTGTTCCAAGTATTATGTTCACAAAGTAACACCTGAACAAAGCATGATAATAACACGAGCGATCAACTTTTTTTTATTCGTGCTTGGCAAGTGTTACCAAGGGCGTTTTGAATAGTTGTGTTGCTTTTCAAGGGGAAAAAAATCACTCCCAAAGTCTTGCATCGCTTATTTTCCTTTTTATCAAGACCATTATAATCTATGTCTTCACAGAAATGAGATGAAAAAGTAAATAAAATTATGTGGTTGGCTTGCTGTAATGTAATGTACAATGTTCCTTCTTTTCAGCTAACCCTTTCAAAGGAGCAGCTGGTCGATTATGACATGTTGTCACGGATCATTACCCCTCACTACCTGTCAAGATTCATTCATTCTCATACACTAACCTCATTCAAGGCCTACGTACGAGTGTGCTAGTTGATGTTTGTTTAAATTTCATTCATATGCATAATATCCAGTATATATCTTATCCATATTTCATGAAGAATTATCAAGCTTTAGAAGCATGTACACATTAATGTATTATGAAAATATTCAGACTAGAATACTAAGTGTAAAATTAGTGCCAGGTTCCTCAATGCTAGATGTATTGTAGGACGAAATTACGATACACATTGAATTGACATTGAAGTATCACCATACATTTAACATGATCATATTTCTGAGTCATCATCATCATGATCGTACAGATAAGAATCTTTCCAAGCATCATAACATTAAAGGATACATGAAAATGGGGATGTATAAGGCAACACTGTTTTAGCACACTTTTTATTTCTATTCTCACAGTTTGTCGTAGTTGAGGGTTACAAAAGTGTAGCTTATGTACTATGGTGGCGATGGTGGTGGTGGTGGTGGTGTTGGTGGTGGCGGTGGTGGTGTTGGTGGTGGCGTTGCTACTGTTGTTGTTGTTGTTATTATTGTTGTTGGTGGTGGAGGTGATGTTAGAGGTTGGTTGGTGATAGTGGTGCTTGGTAGTGGTGCTGCTGAAAATATTCCAATGATGGTGTTTGATGGAGCTGGTACTGGTGTCAATGGGATGGTAATGACAGTGGTGGGTGGGGTTGGGGTGTTTGTGGTACATGGCGCTGGTAATTGTTCTAGTGGTGCTGGCGGGATGTAGTGGGTGCATGGTGGTGGTGGTGGGATGGTGGTGCTTGCTCTGGAGTTGCTGGTGGCATGGTGTTAATGACGTGGCATGGTATTAAGGACGTGGTAAATGTAATGGCAGTGGTGGATGGTGATGGGGTGCTTATGGTACGTGGTGCTGGTACTTGTTCTAGTGGTGCTGGTGGGATGATGCGGTGCATGGTAGTCATGGTAGTGGTGCTGGTAGGGTGGATGGTGATGGGGTGCTTATGGTACATGGTGCTGGTTGGTGCTGGTAGTGGTTCATGGTGGTATTGGGGCTAGTGGTGCTGGTGGGATGCTAGGGTGGTGGTGGTGGTGGTGGTGGTGGTGGTGTGATGGTGATGGTGATGGCTGGTGCGGGTAGTGGTCCAAGGTGGTGGTGATGATGGTGATGAGGCTATTAGTGGTGACGCAAACGTAGTATGAGTCAAAGCATAACAGGTGATATCAACATCAGCGTACGTACTTTAGTAGGCTTATTGCACTGCTTACATGCATTTCGTCCGACGGCTATCTACAGAAGATATTCAGATATAATAGATAATATCCGACCGATTGCTTCATATGAAAGGATCAANTATGAAGAATTATCAAGCTTTAGAAGCATGTACACATTAATGTATTATGAAAATATTCAGACTAGAATACTTAGGGTGTGTTGTTCAAAAGTTGCAATTGATCGCAAGTTGCAGTTGATCCGAACGCGCCAATCAAAATCATTGTTTCATGCACGTCTTCTTAAATGCGCATACCGTTCGCGAATGAAAATGCGCGTTACAATTCGCAAAGTTGCAGTTGATTTGCACTTGATTTTTAGCAATACCCCATAAGTGTTGTAAAATCAGTGTCAGGTTCTTCAATGCTAAATGTATTGTAGGACGAAATTACAATACAAATTGAATTGACATTGAAGTATCACCATACATTTAACATGATCATATTTCTCAGTCATCATGATCGTACAGATAAGAATCTTTCCAAGCATCGTAACATTCAAGTATACATGTACATGTATACGGAGTGTGCAGGACAGCACTGTTGCATCATACTTTCATTTCTATCCTCACAACTTGCCATTTATATGTGGCAAAAGTACAGCTTCTGTACTGTGGTAGTGGTGGTGGTAATGGTGGCAGTGGTGGTGGCGGTGGTGGTGGTGGCGTTGTTGTTGTTGTTGGTGATGGTGGTGATGGTGGTGGTGGTGGTGGTGGTGGTGGTGGTGGTGTTAGTGGTGATGATGACGTTGGGGTTAGTTGTCGATATAGGTGCTTGACAGTGGTGGTGCTTTTCGTGTTGGTCCTGGTGAAAATATGGTGATGATGGTGTTTGATGGAGCTGGTGCTGGTGTCAATGGGGTGGAAATGGTAATGACAGTGGTCAGTGGTGGTGGTGGTGTTGGGGTGTTTGTGGTACATGGTGCTGGTGGCATGCTGTGGTTGCATGGTAGTGGTGAGAGGGTGGTAGCAGTGCTGGTATGTATGCTAGGGTTGCATGGTGGTGGTGCTGGAGCTGATGCTTGTCTTAATGGTGTGGTAATGGTAATGGCAGTGGTGGGTGGTGATGGGGGTGTTTATGGTACATGGTGCTGGTGCTTGTTCTGGTGGTGCTGATGGGATGCGGCAGATGCATTATGGTGGTGACGGGGTGGTAGTGGTGCTGGTAGGGATGGTAGGGGTGCATGGGGGTGGTGGTGGTGGTGGTGGAGGTGGTGCTTGCTCTGGAATTGCTGTGAGTTTATGGGATGCTGTGAGTGTATGGTAGTGGTTATTGGGTGGTAATGATGCTGATAAGAATGGTAAGGGTACATGGTGGTGGTGGTGGTGGTGGTGGTGGTGATGGTGGTGGTGGTGGTGGTGGTGGCGTGTGATGATGGTGGTGCTGCTGCTGGTGGTAGTGGTCTATGATAGTAGTGCTGTTGTTGCTGGGGCTATTAGTGACGCAGACGAAGTATGACGAGGACCAAAAGAGGTGATATCAACATCAACATCGGCGTAAGCGCTTTAGAAGGCCCATTATAATACTTCCCATACACATTTAAATAGACGGTTATCTACGGAAGATATTCAGATATAATAGATAATATCCGACCGATTGCTTCATATGAAAGGATCAAAACCTAAATCGCATTAATCTTACAATCAAGAATGATANTCTAAATCGCATTAATCTTACAATCAAGAATGATAATAATGGCGGGACAATGATTAAAACATTCCAAAGGATAATGGTATGAATAGGAAAGTATAAGATTCGATGAACCCTTTCTTCTTCTGACAACGAATTTTTGAGCTTTGTGAAGTCATGTGAATGATTAATATTGTGATATTTTAGACTATCAAGGTCAGGAGATATCGGGGGAAATAGTTTGATAAAAATAAGGTATCACCTTATTTGCTTCATATACTCGACAAGCGTATACTGTACAAATGTATGCCTACCATATTCAGAGTCGGGACCTGTCTTAAACTACTACCACCATCTCCCCCTCTTTAGTTTCCTCTCCTACTACTACTACTATTATTTCTTCCTTTTCTTCTTTGTATTCTTCTCCTTGGGGCGAAATGTACTTAAATTTTCTGACAAAAAATTGTAAATGAATGAAAAAGGCTTTCACTTCCCGTCGGCGAGCTACCAACGAATGTCTTAAGTTATTTTTCCATCCCTTTTCCTCACAATTTCCTTTTTTTCACATTTTACGCTACTCCCGCACATTTCATTCAAACGCCCCTGGATAAGCATCTTTTAATAAGAAAGGGCGGATCTATTTTGCTCGCCCCTGAATCCGCCAACATACCATACAAGGTCACAGGTCGTATAATAAAGGGATGAGTTAGCTACATTCTACAACGACGTACAGTCCAAGAGTTCTGAATAAGTGACATACCATATGTCCAAAAAAAAATGACAACGGGGCTTTCAGGATTAATAACTTTAAAAAAAAATATGAAAATGAATGCGGTTTGGCATGTCGAACATATAACTATTCACCTATATCTGGTTAGAATTTCATGAGATTTGCTTGAGTGGTTACAAAGAAATGAAGCTTTTTGTAGCGGATGTCATAATTCCGTTCTGCACAAGTTTGTGAGGACGGAGACGTGTAAAGCACAATGGTTACTTCAACTTCCAATGTTTCACTGGTCAAAANATGGTATGAATAAGAAAGGATAAGATTCGATGAATCCATTGTTCCTTTGACAACGAATTTCCGAGCTTTGTGAAGTCATGTGAATGATTAATATTGCGATTTTTTATAGACTATCTAGGTCAGGAGAAATCGGGGAGAATAGTATAAGAAAATAAGGTATCACGTACCGTATTTGCTGCAGATACTTGTACTGGACAAGCGTATACATGTACAGATGTATACCATCTCCTCGTCGTTAGCTTGTTCTACTACTACTACTACTACTACTACTACTACTACCACCTCTTCTTCTTCTCCTTCGTTTTCCTCTTCTTTGGGGCGAAATGTAGTTAAAAGATGTTATGACAAACAAATAGATTACATGAATGAAGAATGTTTTCTCTTCCCCCGTCGGTGAGCTAGCAAAGACCGTTCTTATTCTTTATCCCTTTTCGTCACATTTTCCCCTTCTTTTTCCAAATTTTACGCTATCCTTCCCGCTGCATATTTCACTGAACCGCCCCTGGACAGAAAGGGCGGATCTTTTTTGGCTCGCCCCTGGATCCACCAACGTACATGTAAAATGACAAAAAGTAGCAATACAAGGCCACGGATAGTACAAGAGAGTGACAAGTTAGCTACATTCTACAACTTCATATCCAAGAGTGCTGAATAAGTGACATAGTTTCAAATACAAGATACAGTGAACAGAATCATAAATTTGTTATGTTTCTCCCAAAATAACACTTTGGATTGACATGTTTTCTATTAATATGGGACCAACGGTGGCGTGTCTTAGCTCCGGGCAACGGTCTCCTACCAGTGAAGAAGTTCAAGAGGAGTGCGTCCAGGTTCTCTCAGAGGAGCACACACTGTATGGGTTTCATCTTACCCCACTTCTCGCCTCATCCATTCTGCATCCCCCATCTCCCAATGGATGTGCTTCTGGGGAAATGTTTGCGCTCTAAAATCGATGGAATTTGTTCAATAAAATACCAGCGATTCTAATTGAATTGGGCACGTTGGATAACTGTTCACATTTTTTTATATTCGGAATTTCTCTTTTTTGAAATATCGCATATGGGTGATTCAAATGCAGTTCGGGTCAGCCATTGCATATCTAAGAGAAGTTTAGTGATTGTAAAAAAAAAATAGAGTGTTTCGTGATTCAATAACACTTTGCGTCACGTACTGAAATGTATGAACATCCACTTGTGAAATAAGATTGGCTCTGAAATATAAATATTTAATTTTACCGAAATATTTACGTTGACAAAAAATATGTTCCATATTATGTTCAGTCATTCTTACCAAATTCCTAATTGGGTATCGGTAGGAAACAACCGCGTTGTGGTTCATTCAGCTGTGCGCCCCTAACAGCCGACTAGTTATGAATAAAGTGACGGGATATAATGCTATGAGCGCTTTGGTAGATTGTATGGTAACTTGTAAAGCGCGAAGAACCGACCAATATTCATTATATTGAATATGCTAATTCTCAAACAGCTCAAATATACCTTTGGAAAACAAAATCTTGTTATGATATTTTTTTCAGAATAATAGACAGGAGTTGGAAACCCCAGCGGCTCCTGGAGTTCCTGATATAGAAAATGAATGAAAACCACTTTACAATTTCCCAAGAATCAAGCACTCTACGTCCGACGCGACGCGACGGTTGAAAGCTCGAAAGTTCAAATGCATTAAAGGGTTTAATCGACGCTAATACGAAAATGGTCTTTAGCTCACTCGGGAGGTTAAAATTTGATTTTGTAAGTGCTACTTATGATAAACTAAGTATTTAATGTAAATGAATAGACAAGCTGCTTGAGAATAAAATGATTCATTTATCAGCAGATCAGTGTCATCATCCAGGCTGCAGGGATGGAAGATTGTCCATTTGAATTCATAAAAGATTGCCGGGAATACAATGAGTAAATTGAAGTGTAAAAACCAAACTGAAAGCCGTCGTTCTAAAAGCTGAAGTTATGAAACCGAACTTTATCAAAGATAAATGAAATATCATCACGTTTTACATCATATCTAAACTTTCTCTCTAAGAGGTCTCCTTATCAATATCATTCATCTTATGAAAAGATAATTTGAAGTGGTTTAATATGCATGGTAAAGCTTGCATCGGCAGACATCAGCTTGCAATAATAATGGCTTTTTTGGGGGGCGAAGGATTGTTCTTTTAAAAAGTTCAATATCAAAGTGTACATAATGCTGGCTTATCTTTATTTTTTTTAATGGGGGTGCATGGGTAAGGTATGTTTCAATGATCATGTTTGTTATGATTTTTTTTGCTCCAATTGTTTTTAGTTGTTTGTGTATCTTGTAGTTGCATTAATTCATTTAAAAAGATCTGTCTACAAGCAGGAGAACCCTATGTTTGGGGAAAGAATATCACTTAAACGTGTAGATCAGTTTTGGGGGAGATGGCGCTTCAGATATTGAACTACTTTGTGATCTGCAGTAAAAAAAAATATCAGCACGATGGCAACTTAGATTATGTTCATAATTTGTTTGAATAAAATCGATCCCGAAATGACTTAATTGTCGCGACACAATACATGTCAACATGTGTCGCTCTCTCCAACAGCACATCACCTCACGTGCAAAATGAATGCAAATTCACATTCCACACACAATGCCACCGGAAGCTTCATTCATTTCACCCGGCTACGCTGGCAGTCGAGTCATCTAGCGCTCCTCGAAATACACGGCTGATTGGCATTTTCTAACTGACATAAGCAAGAACACGTGCGAAAATTTTCTCCTCAATTCGTACACAGTTATATTTATGCATAAAAAATAATTTGTGAATACATTAACTAATTCCACATCAATTTCTGCATCCTAACCATTACTAATCTATACCTTTAACATTCATTCCGTGAAACGCAAGTGGCTGCCGGGCTAAAGCCAGGGTAATAATGCTTCAATTGTAGAGCGCTTAGAGAATTCTTCATAAAGAGTTGATAAGCGCTATATAAAAGCTGTTCATTATTATTATTATGAACACGAGCTCCAAGTTGGTCAGTCATATCGGTTGAGGATTACAAAGTGTTAGAACATTGGCCATGATAAAATCAAAACCAAGTTGGTAATCCAGACATCGCTACCTTTTCAAGATTAATTGCTCCCTTCAGAAACCATTCACGTCTTATAATTATCCTTTGTTTATAAGATTTATGAGAAGAAGAGGAAGTGCGTTATGTGATTTAAATTCACAATCGTATCAAGGTACGCGAATCGGCAATTTTGGTATTGATTGCGAGATTAATCATTCCTAATTGATCACACGTCGGTCATGTCAGTTTCGATTCAGAATTTGAAGCTATCCGAATAGGCGGGTTTACTTATTATATATTCAAATGTATGTGCATTTAACGTAGTTACGTGGTATTCCATAGACCGGTTGATAACGATAAGACTACAATAATTGGAATTCAGTTTGCATACATTACTTGTTGCCATGTCGGGCAAGCCTGGGGCAAGCTTTCTAGTTGTCAAGAACAACCTTTGTGTTAGAGGTATGCATACAACTTGCATCTATTAGTAAACCTGCCTATTGGGTAAAACTCCCGTTCAGGGGACCCCAACCATTTACATATAGAGCCATGGGGCCTGTCCCCTCCCCATTGGTGACGCCGTCATTGCTTGTGTCGCTATAAATTGTACACATTACCATTTTGCCCCGTGTTAGGAAAAAAAAATGTTTTCTGGATATATCTTTTAAAATGGGACTTGGAGTGACACGTGATGGATTACAACAAATTGTCATGTTGAGGAATGATATTGATGAAATAACAATTTCTATTAACTGAAAAATATCTATATACCATTTATAAATGTTTGTTTGATAATAACGAAAGATTCAACAATAACAATGTTCCATTAAAAACATTATATCGCTGAGCGAGGTGTTAAGTTGACACGTCGAAATTACTTTCTCCACCATCAAACCAAACTCCTATTTAGGTGAGAGCATCATCTCTCATATGGGTGTTTCTCCCGAGGCCTCACATCGTTGCTCCGTCATCACACCTTCTTAAGATGCTGAACATTCACAGGAGTATTCTATTGGAGGAGGGGGTGAAGGATGAGTGCGAGGGGTGGTGGAGGGGTGCTGACTACCCTCACAGTATCCTCTTCGTACACACATGTACCATCTTCCTGATCTTAGTACAACATTGCTCTGTCATCGTACCTCCTTGAGATTCTGAACATTCGCATAAGTGCTATACCGGCATGACCGGAGAAAGGTCCGATGGGGTGCAAAGAGGACACCCCTTCCAGAATCCTCTTTGTACACCATTGTTCTGTTATCGCAATTCCATAAGATACCTAACATTCACATGAGTGTTCTACAGGCATGACAGGAGGATGGATGCAAACCGGGGAGGGAGTGCTGACACCCCTGGGTTTACCCAAATAACTGACAACTTTCCTCATAGAGCACTTTATGCATGTTACATGACGAAAATCAAATGCTAGGATTTCTATTATTCACGGGTTTGGGGTGCAGCCCCTTTAAAAAAAATCATTGAGCCTCCATTCACATTAGAACCATTTCAGAATGCATGATGATTGATCCACCCACATCATTCATATTTTCCGAAGCCGCTGTTATCTTTGAATCGGCATACAGATTTTTAATATTAATTTCTGACATCGACTTAATACTGAGTTTTTATTGATCTCAATGCTTACTTTCCACAATTCGAGCTTCCCGTCGCTCGCCTTACAAGCAAAAACAAAACTCACCTAAAAAGAAATTGCCACTTTTATTTGGTGGGGAGGGGGACGTAATGTCTCCATAGGGATCAATGGCAAATTCGGCGCCAATGTGGACCACGAACCGCCCCCCCCCCCTCCGATCCAGGTATAAACATGATATACCGACACCACTTATTTTGGTACACTGTGCATGCATCACAGTATCAGCAGTACATGATAACCAAAAAATGTTAATGACATAATCACATTAACCCGGGGTTTAGCTCCCATGACGGAGGGGTTATCTTCAGCTATGCTCCCGTGACGATGTGGGAATGCCTACCTGTCATCTCCGATGGTTTAACCTGTCAGAAGAGATGCTTTCACGCTATCCCAACACACCACTTTCATCGTCAGAGTATTGGATTCGCGGAGGAGGCAAGCTGAAGGGGTACTACCGACGAGTCCGACAGCCCACGAGTCCGACAGCTTACGAGGCTGACATTTTGAATAATTGGTGCACGAAATAGACATTTCATAAAAACGGATTAGAGTCAGACAACTCATTAATCCGACAAAATTATGAAAACACACATGATTACGACCGAACATAAATTTTGCAAATGAGACCGACTCTAGGTAAAATTGGTCTATTTGTCCGACAGCACTATATTTACGTTAGTCGGTCTTGTAGGTCTGTTTGCGTGCTGTCGGGCTCAAAGCAAATAATTTGTCAGTGTCGATCTTGCGAGCGTGAAAGTAAAAATCTCTAGCTCGAACCTCATTTTGAAAATTGTCGATGTAGTAGGCTTATATTCATTTCTGTCGGACCCGTGAGCTGTCGGACTTGTGGGCTGTCGGACTAGTCAGACCGATTATCAACGGATATTTATAGGCAATCCCACACGAGCGGTAACGGAATTACACGCTATTTTGAGCTCCGTTATTTGTATGTCATAGCGCTGAGGTATCTTCTCAGTAACCAGTAAAACTCTTAAAATGTAGATAGAAGGGGGAACTTTTTTTTAATTGTCCGTGTGGATGGCTCAAGGTATAAGGAATATCGGTAACATAATTACATATTCAGAGCATTTGCCAGTTTGGGTCAATGGGTCTGTAAAATTTCAAATATTATAGTTACCACAATTCTTAAGAAATGTGTTCCCTGTCACGGCAGTGACAGGCCGGTTCCGATTTCGGTGGCATTGCGGAGGACCATTGAAATTGCGTTCGACATGACTTTTCGAAAACGGTTTATGTCGTGTTCTACTTACTTGTTTTGTCTTTTATTTGTATGTTTGTTTGTACTTCTATCAAGAACCCCATTGGAAATGAGCCTTTCGGTTTCATGGGATATCCTTGTCATGGTATTTTTCTTGCATTATGACGAATAAAATAAAATAAAATAAAATAAAATCACTTTGTTGTTTACTTCACATATTCTATAGGCGAATTATCCGCAAAATGTCATACTGTCTCAGAGCAAATTAGGGGCAATTTTAGAAAATATTGTAATATCTTACTCAAGTGGATTGCCCAAATGCAACCACATTTCGAGGAAGCGGATTGGTCGAGCAAGCAAACTTTTATTGAGGCCTACATGAAGTTTTACATGGGTTCACTCGAAAAAACAACAACAGTGTTTATAAAACGGCATTACGGCCAAAACGGAAAATTTCGGGAGTGGGCCGGGTCATCATGTGCGTCCCCAAAACCTGGGGATAATTCTACACGCTAACTATACATATTATTTGCTTCCATGGAAATAATACACTGCCGTAATTGTGGATAATACTGCATAAAAGGGTGGGGATGAAATTTAACAAAAAGGCAGGAAGGTATACGGCGTCTGGTATATAAAAAAAGGTTCATCATCCAAAACATATTCCTATAAGGGCGACAAAAGGAAAACATAGCCGAAAAATAGAAGTATCTTGTTACATACTACTGCACGCAACTACATGTATTGGTTTTGTGTTGTTTAATACTCATGACGGAGAGAGATCGAAATATTAAAATGGTGTAAACTTGACCTGCTTTAATTGTACCCGAACGAAATTAAATTCCCTTTGATCAACCTCTTTTTCGTCACATAACTTGTTGTGATGCCTTCATGAGTCGGGAAGTAGGTGAGACCCACAGAGTTTCAGTTGGCGAGACCATAGTCGGGCATGGATAGCGCGACGTCTTATATTTTTTTAAAGCTAAAAATATAATAAAATTGTGTAACTAAATAAACAAGAACGGTGTACATACGATGGACAATGCATCTGAACGGTAACTTAACGGTGTGACGCAGCACTGTTACGGCGTACACTGGGAAACTGCGTTGTTCAAAAGTTGCGATTGGTTGCAAGTTGCAGTTGATCGGAACGCACTAATCAAAATCATTGTTTCATGCGCGTCTTGTTAAATGCACATACGGTGCGCGAATGAAAATGTACGTTACAATTACCAAGTTGCTATTGATTTGCAGTAGATTTTTAACAACAATTCCTTGGTTAGTTTGGTCGAAAACACATCTGAACTGTCACTCATTTTATGTGTATGGACAATAGGCGGGTTTACACAATAGTTGTTCTTGATAACCCGAAAGCTTGTCCTAGCTTTGCCCGACAAAGCAACAAGACATTTATGCAACCAGCATTCTCAGTATTGTAATTCGATTGTTGCAAATAGGTTTACGGATTACCACGTATATAGCTATAGCTACAACACGATATAATATATTTCCGTAAAAATTAAGTCAAACGCCCTTTGTAATGTTATTCAAATCGGAACCGGATTGTGAGTGTTCTGTCCGCACAGTTCGGACATACGGATGTATTGTCCCTTGACCCACTTTATCTTACAGAAATAGATTACATTATATCGTGATTTACTTTCTTGGGCTAGAAACGTGCATATATTTGAATTTATTAGTAAACTGGCCTATTCCGCGAAACTGTCATTTCCGTTACGCACTCAAAGAGTAAATCTCATGATAATTACTCATTACAAATCATTAAATATGATGCAAATAGTATCTGTGACACACGTATGAAAATCACGGGGTTTCATAAAGACGTGTACTCGCTGTATTACCGTAACCACGGACATTACAAAGTCGTGGAATTGCCCGAATGATGTTTTATACAGCACGTCGTTTCTGTATCGAGTGTCTGTATACTGACTCCGTCATATTACCCAGGGTCTATTGAATAACAAACCCCCATTATGAGACAAATAGTGACCAGTGATAAATACCGTCTTTATTTGAGTGGTAATTACTTTTCAACTTTTGATAATAGTTACTCGACCGAACAATGTCTACGGGCCGGCTCTTATCCGACTTATCTCACGCTAAACAAGGAAATTTAGAGGACTTTCGTCATAAACCACCGCAAAGGAAGGGGAAAAGCTTTGGGTTTAATCACGAAAAGGTGCTTTTATTTGAGTTTTATATGAGGAAAGGGTTTTTGATAATACACAAGATAAGTTCGTGCCGGGGCAGACGACTAAATGATAAACAGTGACGTCAGAGATTCAGAACACAATCACCGCATACTTCAAAATAATCCCATTTTAAGACGTTCGGTTTACCTCTATGGTTTAATTGAAATTCATGAATAATGGTAGAATATGCATGGTCATCAAATTGTTATGAATAGCCATGAATGAACAGAGACGTGAATGAATAAGATTTATTGTGAGTAAATCGCTAGTTGATCGATGTCCTCTAGGATGATTCCGTAAACATATTATTTCCATTACCAAAAAGCACTTTATGTAATTTGCACACCCAATGGTGTACAAAAGAGAATTATACAACTATTATTTCTATATGAACGAAAATTATGATGCATGGTGGATCCATGAACTGTTGACGAATCTGCAATAATCTGTAATCTGCAATAATCACTGAATATGATTTCACGTAGTTCCGTTAACTGTGATTCCACTTCGTTGGTAGTTCAGTTGAGGACTCTATGTTCTTAGAAGCACCCATATCTTCCCATCCCCTTGCCCTAAATACGCAGGGTCGGTGCTATTAGAACACAGAGTCCTCAACTAGAAATAACACTTCCTATCAACCATAATCCTGATCAATCATTATCATCTTCGGGCACCTATATCTTTTTTTCAGAAAAAAATAACAAATCGTTCAAAAATTGCGTAGAAAAATACCTATAATCTTCCTGAAGATGAGAGTGATAACTGCAAAGATCAAGGCCCCAAACAACATATCGAGGAGCCTGGTTCCTTATACTGATTTTACTATTATAGTTTCCGGGTTTGGGCCACATTGGCTGTACCTATCTTTCTGTTAATATGAACTGACGAGATTTTTTTAATGACAAAAAAAAATCTTCTCACGAATAATTTTCAGGGATACAGGCCAGGATAGGTTTTCACCAGCACAATAGGTCAATTAATCAGAAACAGGTTTGCCTCATGGTGTATTACCTTTGGTGTATTGGGAAGTGGCAACATGAAAGCGTCCCTAGAATTGAATACCGTGGCCGTGGCATTGAAGCACTTTATGCCCTTTACACCTTTCAGGAACGCAGCCACAAAAAAGACCATTCCAGTCGTTTTGTTCGGTGGCCCCGCCTTTGTGTCAGGCAACAATAATGCCTCAAAGCCTTTGCGCCTTCACAATAGTGACAATCAAGTACAAAAAACACGACTATTGTTAACAGGTATTTGGTTCCCCTTTTCCAAATAGTGATTTATTTCTTGTGAATTTCAAATAACAGGGAATAAGGAAATGGTTTGGGCTTGAAGCTAATGTTAATGCGTTCACAAATAGTATTCAATACAAGGTACTGACAAAGTATTCTCAAGTTCAACTGAAACGCAAGACATTTCCCCCGTGGCGTTTGAATAAACGTGGCGTTTGATTATAGTTCTTGATGATCCAAATGCTTGCCCGAAGTAATGTATGTTAACTGGATTCCAATTATTGTCGTTCAGTTGTTACTGTCCAGTAAAACAAGAATACCACGTAACTATAGACGTTGACAGCAAACATGCATATACATTTGAATCTAACCGGTCTATTGCGGCTTTTACTTTATCACATTACATGTACGTGCTTTGGAAGATGTGGGAAGATTCTTCGATATTTTCTTTCGCATTAGAGTAATTTATACGAACATAGAATAATTACTTTATGACCGTGTAGAAAGGAACTCCCGATTGCTCAAACAATGCCAAAGCAATGAATAATCCGAACACTGTATTGGCGACGAGGTAAAAAGTAATAATTCAAGAATCAGAAAGTTCGACACTGTATCGACAAATTATATTGATTTATTAAATACCATTTCCATATCTAGACGTCATTCGTCGTAAAATATCCCCTCAAAAGCTGAGTACATCGGTGATTTGCGGTTATTCTTTTATTCCATTACAAATTAAAGGTAATGGATCCTAGTTTCATCCTAGCTAACAGAGTTAAATGAATCATTTGGAATAACTGATAGCTGGTATAAAAGTCCATGACGAGTGCATGTTCTTTACTCAATTATTGTATAATCGAAGGATCGCTAAAATTCCTTTTGACTATAATTTGCTTAATATAATATTTACGTATATGATTGTATTTTCCTTTATATGAACAAAATATTGATTTTTTTTTATGTCAGTGAAGTTTAATAAATCAATTTACAATTTACAAACATATTAATGATATGAGTGGATAGTATTCAAACAAAGTCTGGTATGGATTTCAAATACACACCTTTCCTACACAGCATGATTCATATCAAAATCATATTGATTTAAAAATCTTCATCCATTGAAGATATATTTGGACAACAAGATTTTGCGAATTTTTTTTGTATGAGATGGACAAAGTCCTATCGTAACGCGGGAACGATGGGTTAAGGTCCATTCCTGACGATTTCTCACGAAATATCCATCTTTATCTTACTTAACATGAAAAAGTGTTCGCTCAAACGTATGTCGATTTTTAGGTTGATTTAACAATTGTCCTTACTCGTCGGAAACAACATGCCATGTTTTTTTAAATTATTTTTAATGAAAAACTTGACTAGCATTCCTTTCAAATTCAGTTTTATTTATTCAGCGTAGCCTCACAGTCACAGTCCGCATTCATCAGAAACAACAGTCAGAATTGAAAATATATTTCAGAGAAAAAAAACAGAAGAAGCCTCATGTACAGCGAAACTTTTAACAAGAGTTCCTCTTCATTTTGCGACGTAAATAACATGAAGATGATCAATTCCATTTCATATTTCACTTTCACTTTCAACATTCCACGCTTCGTGGAACTCAAGGTAACGCCGCCCCACTGCCCCACCCCCTCCCCTCCCTTTCCCCCTCCCTCTCTCTCCCCTATATATCTATTTTTATCTTCGTGTGTCCTCGAATGTATGCCTCCCTTGCCTTCTTCCACATTTGCACATTTGAGTTAAATGTACGGAATGTTTACATATAATACAAATAACAGGTAATAAATCTATCGTAAATCTTCACATGGCACTCTTCTGCAGATAACATTCAGGCCCATTTACGCCCATTTACTGTTTACTTATTTCTACACGAATGTTGTTTAAAGGCGCAGTGTAACGTCCGATATACAATGAATAGTTGATAAAGTGCATAGATGTTGTGAAAATATTAGGATTCAAATTTAGCGTCTAGTACTTCAAAAAGCTAAAATATAGAATATTCCCCCAGAGCCACATTGGAATGAGTCCATGGAAGTCGAAATTCAAATTTCATCTGATTCGTTGTATTTAGGTAACTTTTTTATTATTATACTTTTACATTCTTTGCCAATTTTTCATCCATCTGGATATGACTAAACAGGGTCTGGCAGACATTTTGATTTGAGATTATTATTATTGCATCACAGATTGAGATTATTGTTATTATTATTATTATTATTATGATTATTATTATTATTATTATTATTATTATATCATTATTATTATTATTATTATTATTTGAGATTATTATTGCATCACACTGTTACACAGTGTCTTTAATCGATGAGATATCTCGTTGGATATCGTTGGAGTTAGTTATAAAAGTAGATGTTGTGATGTTTCTACTCAAATGGGTTTGTGTCAGTCCATGGCCAAACATCCCGCCGCGCAAGTCAGGCACAATAACAGAAACTATAAAATCTGAGAAAGATTTGGCAAGTACTATAATGTTTTATGACGTTTCACATGTTTCTCCATATTTTCTTGACATCCCTCTGGGCTCTTTCAGCCATGCATTTCATGTTTTCGTGTGTATTTCTCTATAAATAGCAACTTAAATGTATAGATCAGTTTGGGGAGAGAACGGCTTCAGATATTTAATCAATTTGTGAGCTGAAATAAAAAATATACACAAATTAGTATGTGTTCACAACTTGTTTGGATAAAATCGACCCAGAAATGGCTTACTTTATATCGAAAATAACCCAAAAATTACACTATCCAATTTCATTCGCCAGCACACCATGGCACACTGCCTCACTGTGCGGAAATGTCGCTCGCCTATGGTTCTGACGTTTAAACTTTGTGGTCCTATTTTGGTTAAACAACATTGAGCACCTCGGGTACGTGTCCTGTTGCAATGCTCCCAAAGGAGTGGATAGTGTACATGCTTGAATTAGATAGTTGTGTTAATTATCATGGTACAGGTATAGCGGTCCATGGCGTGGCTAACCTGGACAAACAACAGGAAAGGAATAACAACGGATTAGTTCGAATGGATGATGGAACTAATTATGCCGTGGTTTGAACCTTTGAACTGATTTGTAGGAAATTTTATGCAGTGTGTAATGTTTGTGTTACTGTTTTCGTGGAAGGTCTACCACATTTTGCCATACATTTTGGCATGTTTAGCAGACAATATTGTGACTTCCTTAATATGTAATGATTGATCAACGCTTAATCACTGGTATCAAGGACGGCTCATTTTAAATGTTAAACGCTTTATTTCTTATCGATCCTGTGCTTATCTGGTAATGATTTGACTTATGACATTTAACGTGATTAAGACATTATCGGAGACGCTCGAATCGCCTCTGTGATTAGAGTTCCGACCAAGACACAATCAACTGCCACATCACAACGAACGTAGTGCAGCTTAGGACTCTGCGACCTTAGTTATATCATCCGTCTCTTCCCCGAACATTTAGGTAATACACAGAACACTTTATTTCATTTTATTTCGCGTTGACAGGAGTAGGGAAGTAATTGGAAATTGTGTACGTAGAATTCACGTATCGAGCGGTTCATTTTGTCCACGAAATATTTCCTTGGGTTCATAGTGCTTATTCCTAGTCATGCTCCTGGTGATTTCCCCCAACATGGCCCATTGTCAATGACTGAAGTGGAAAGACAATATTCGGCCTTGCATGAACGACTATCGTGGTTCAAAAGCATGCTTCGTTCCTTCAAGATGGGAATTGCTTGTCAACTGTTATACACGATTTGTATATAGAATGCTCGAGAAGGGAAGTTATATTTCAATACTCAAAAAATCTCCACAAAGATTATTTACATGTATGCTGTGGGAATGTCCCCATACATGCACAATAATTTCTTAGGATTGGCATGATTAGAGGACTGTTTACAGTATGGGGGTACTTAGATGTACATCAGGTAAGGGCTATGAAAGCCCCTAAGCATTATCCATATTATTTTACCGCCAGTAGCCTAATGGGGCTCCATTTAACAAAGGGAGGGGGTTGCCAAAATCCTCATGGTTCCCTTATTTGAAAATGTATCATTTCGTATAAATTAAGGATTAAAACTTGATGACAGAAATTTCCCTGATTTGTGTTTATTTCATTTTTTAATTTTTTTAAACATATTCGTTCATGCAACGTAGTTTTGTCTCCAGGCCGAGGGCTATTAATTTTATGTCCAATCAGATTTGAATGGTATAATCCAGTCATGATGTATATATACACCTAAGTGACTAAACACCGATTTAAAAAGTGAAATCACACCAGTTTGCCTTTCTAAAAGTCGTTCAAAATGTTAATCCGTTTTATGTCAGGGCGTTGAGCTGGTGTTCATTCAAGTCATTCTAAACGTATTCTGGGGCGCACAGAATATGCTTTCTAGTCTGGGGTGGACTCCCCCGACCCCCTTTTTTATCGATTTCAAAAGCTTCTTAACCCCTCTATCCACATCAATCATTTTTGTCAATCACCCGACCACGACTGATCTTATAACACTATACCGATTGACTTTTACAGTATTTCCCCTTTCTTTTCCCCGAGTAAGTGACCATTATTGCCCTGCAAATAAAAGTGCATTGCTACATCTTGAGTCAATGTTTGACTTTTCAAAATAGTAAGTTCTAGATCAATATCGAAATCACTCAATCATAGAAAGGTACAGAATAGAAGAGGATGATTCATAGTGACGGGGGACCCTGTCAAAATAGAGGCTAACTTGCATGACTTTCTCACAATTCATTGTGAAGCCCCCTCCCCCCCCCTTCCTTCCCCACCACCACCGCCACTACACATTTTAAATCGTACATCAATTATTGCACTACTTGGAGAAGAGAGAAGAGTGTCTTCTGGTCTAAAATTTAAAATAATTTAATAAACTATTGAATATAGCAATAAGGTGCAAAACAATTTGCATTTTTTATTCAATTTCATTTCGCAGAACCTATTCTTATTTGAGAATAAATAACAATTGTTATCGTCTTTCTACTTTCTAAACAAATCTTGTACTAGCAATGGTAGTCACTTCCTGCCAGTTGGCTGACCAGTAAACAAAAATGTCACAACATATTTCGCCTCTTTTGCCAGATTTCCTTCCTCTTTTCGAAATTTTATGAGGCGCCCGCCCTCCCCTTCTTGGGTACGCGTCAGATAACCCCAACATGAACTGAAAATTCAAATATTTTATGAAATAACGATCGCACACGAGGGTGAGGGACCTCAAGAACCAAGAGCAAACACAATCTATATTTGATTTTGCCATTTCGATTCTCTCTCTTTTTAAAAAGAAATGAACGTAAAACAAATAAAATTACAAAGACGGCTAAAACCATGTGAATATCTAGACCTTGAAATGTTAGCTTAAATCTGGTGATGAGCTTTGTTTTGGTGTCAATCTTTGAACGCTCTGTTTGCGTGTGACCCATAATGGCATGCTTCGAGAGGCATGGTGATTCAGCAAACGTAAAAATGGAATTCAAATTATGATTTTTTTTTCACGTTGTGAAAGGATGACGAGTCAGATATTTAAATAGGATAGTTCCCCTTTTTTGTGATGATGGACGAGCTGAATGTGGGCAATCCATCGTTCATGTATTTTGAAATTGTAAATGTTTTGATACGGAAATAAATTAAATCAAGTTCAATCAATCAATGATGTCATGATAGGTTACATGTGTACACCATCCAGCAGTTGCCCACTCCAAAGCTCCCTAAAGTGAAAGAATAAAAGTTCAAAACCATTGGCAAGCCTTATCAAATTTAAAAACATTTCAATTTTTTAAACATATAAAATGACAAGACAACGGTTATTCTTGGTGAATTAAAAGTTTGCGGAATATTTTCCCTATATAGCAATAATTGTTGACCAGTTTCTTGAAATTAACAGGAAATGTGTTCACAAATGCAAAGTTATGTGCATTCAAATCATTGAGTAAATTTGCTTATATTCCTATATATGGTTACAATTTGCGTCAGCCTCTGGATTAAAAACTTTAACTTCGAAGCTGGTGCATCATCATGAAACAAATTTCATGATCTATATCTTCTTTAGTATAGTACCTGTATAATTCAATATAACTTATACCACCATTATAATATCACGAATAAAATCAATATTTCATTCGGAGAGGTAATGTAAAATCGGTATATGCAAAATGTTCACACGCTCAGAAAGGCGCGGAAAGTCTCGATCTTAGCGCCAAGCACGATTTTTTAAGCAATAATTTTCAGGTGCCATTTGTAAGCAATGCATATCTTCGTTAGGACGGTACCTGTCTAATTCGATATAACTTATATCAATACCACCATTAAAATATCACGTATTACATCAATATTTCATTCGGAGAGGTAATGTAAAATCTGTATATGCAAAATGTTCACACGCTCAGAAAGGCGC
>BQKZ01006207.1:0-39715 GCA_036244855.1 Temnopleurus reevesii | reverse complement strand
TATTTTAACCATGTCATAAAAATGACCTTTTATCAAAAAATTCATACAGACCACCTAATTCGTCCCCATGACGAATTAAATGTCTAGTTAATCTATTGATTCTCATAAGATTTATTCATTTCAAGAACAGTGAATTTGCAAAGTTCTAATACAGTTTTTGACATAAAATTTCAAAGATCACTTTACAAGCATCAACATCAGTACTCTCATGATATGGTTATCTTGTTTCTGTGGAGATGCATTTAGTGTGCTCAAATGCTTTGCGTGAAACGATGATTAAGAAATACCTTTGCATTGCTATATCCACAATATATATTTTATGTGGATTAACAAAGAAAGCTACTTCACCATGTTATTTTCCAATCCTTATAATGTAGGAAAACACAACAATCACAAGCCGGTTCTGATTTGAATAGCATTACAAAGGACCATTGAATTGGCATTCTAGTTAGTTATACGGAACTAGTCTATATCGTGTCCATTGACTTTACAACGATTTTCTCTATGAACATCTTCTTCCAGCTGCTGTTAGTCATGCCTGACGGGAAACAGGTGATATGTCCTGCAGTGCAAAAGACCAACACTGAAGATGCAAAGCCCTCTCTTCATCAACCTACATTACAACCAAAGTGTTCTGAGGTAAGTTTGGTCTTTGGGGAATCAGAAAATTAAATAACAAGATTTCACCCTGTACATTCAGTTTCAAAAAAAATTTATGTAGATACCCATTCTATGCAACCCTAAAATGAATTTTGACTTCATACTGTTATGGGCAACATCTTCATAATTAGTTCACCTTACATTCATTTACAATGATAAACTTGTGAAATATGTCAATCAGAATGCCATATTCATTTAAACACATTTCAAAGGTATTTGGGACAGTATTCTAAACACTTTTTTTTTTCAAATACAAAGAAATTAGGAAGAAATTTAGGAAGAATAATTAGAATTTTTCTAGGATACCACCCATGATTTCAACTATCTCAAATATCATGCAAATATTAAGACAATGCATGAAGGATATGCAAGTGTATTTCACATTTTTAAAGCTATTACAAAGTCTATTCCCCATCATACATTTAGACGCCGCATAACATATCATTCTGACTCTGATTTGCGGATTAAATTCACTTAACGGTAGTAATTCTTTTCAATCATTGTCATCTCACAGGAGAGGCCAATGTCAGAACAGTCAGAGAAAAGCATCGATGGTAAGGATGAAAAATGTCCTCTCGGTCTCAGCTCACAGTCTGGCCTTCCTCCTGGTTCAATAAACTTGGGTCCTCTGATACATTTCACCAAGGATACAAAGTATACTTACACAAAGAACGTCGCTACCTCCCCCAGTATCCCCAAAGTTGAGCCCGCGTCCGTTGCTAGTGTGGACCAACATCATACTGGAAACTTTGAGAAGGGTGATTCTTTCTTCCAGATGGCAGCAGGCAAAGATGAATCACAAGCTTCTTTGATCCCATTAGACGATGTGAACACAAAAACATCCATCAAAACACAGTCTGAGTTGCAAATGATGATGAAGATGGTTCCAAGCATGAAGCCTGATGACATGCCCATTCCTATTGCCATCACGACGTCTGTTCAGGTCCAACCAGTGAAACATGAAGGAAATAACCATTCCATTGGCACGGATTCGGACTATAAACTGCTTGACTTATCAAATCAGAAAACACCTCTTATCGAGGTTAATTCATCCACATCTCAACCGTTTAGAAAAGTTCAATGTGTGAAGCAAGTTAATGGTTCCTTGAGGCAGAAGAAAGATTCACCGCTTCCTCCCACTGGACAAAAAACAGATCCAAGGTTACAAATCCCAGTGAACAAAGACCGAGGTGTCCAGACAACACAGGATTTGGTCTCCAGCCAGTTGAGTGCCGGACAACCCCTCCAGACACTTCCTCTAACCCAGTTTCCAAGTTCAATCCTCAAGGACCAGCCAATCGACATGGTGTGGAATACTGACACAAAGTGTCTTCTGTCTGCTGACATCATCAACAAAGGGACATCGACTCCGTATAACTACTACTTCACACCTATCCAGCAAGTTCAAGAAGTCCAAGATGCATCGACAGCTCCATCCATTGGTTCTCCTGTTGCACCTTCCCTACCAGACAGCTGCACAGGGCCTCCATCTACAACAACCCTCATCGAAAATGACCCTGGTGACGTCACCCTACCAGGCTCCCATTACGCAGACACACCGGCCCTCTGTGCGATAAGTGAGCCTGATAGGTTGCTGGAGAGTCTGGCTATGAGCGCTGTCGAGCTGAGTGAAGATGAGGCTGAAGAGACTGAGAACCTTTTCCAACGAGTGATGAGCATGGTTTCAAACTAGTTACCAGTCATATTGTATGGGTTTTTTTAATTGTAGCAAACAACAGACTGCTTCAATTTCTTTATCTTATAAACAGATGCATCAGTTAATATACATGTGTGATAACTTTTACAGACAACTATTGTTATCAACCTAAAATATATATTCTGTTGTTTTGAATGTAAAAATATGTTGTCTGGCTATGAGCGCAGTAGAGCTAAGCGAAGATGAGGCAGAAGAGACTGAGAACCTTTTCTAACAAGTGATGAGTATGGTTTCAAACTATTTACTTCAACAGTTAGTAATACTGTCAACCCTGCCAAAGTCAAACTTGTACAAATCATGTGTGCCTGTAAACAAGCTGTTTGGGACAGTCACAAATTGATTTGGGTATGTTCCTGCGCTGTGGGTTCGATCCCTGGTCACGTGTTTTGGATGGGGACATTAAAGCTCAGTCCTTCTTTCTCTCTTCTCTTGGCATAAATATTCACATTTGAATGACACACCTCTTAAACCCCAATTTCTTTCTCTCTCTTCCGATTAAAATTTCTGAGAAGTTCTTTATGTTCCCAAGAGATTTGAATTAGGCAGAGTAAACTTTTAACCTTATCGTAGTAGCATGCTTTAATTTTTGTGCATTATAACTATATTTTTACAATACTTTAATGTACAAATATATGCCGTATCATCTGCCTTATACATGGTTGCAAGGGAGCTGAGATAATTATTGGGTGTTAATCAAAATTGTTTTGTATTTACCTTTCTTAAAAATAAAATAATATGCACCACTGAAAGCAATAGTTTCAATTCGAAAATAGCTTTCAATTAGATTATTATTCTTTGTCCAAGATCTGATTTATTGATGATTTTAATTTCTAACTTTTGCACTAGGTGTAGTTTCTTAACTATTGTTCAAATGTTGTGAACTACTGATGTATTTTCAATTCAATTTGCATTTGATGACTATGTGTCATGACTGTTACGAAAAGTTATCATTATTTGACTGAAACTTTAATTGCTTCATTTGAATGTTTCTTCCTAGATATCTTTTCAAATCATTTTCAATTCCTGTTTTCTAGTAAGCTTTGTATTTTCAATTGACAGCTCAAAACCAAATATTTTTGCAAATTATTGTTTAGTTATCCTCTGTCAACCAAGACATCTTAACCCAATTCGGAAAATATAGGAAATAGGCATGTAGGTGTGTAAAATGGTCTTTACCACCTAATTAGCCATGCTTTGTACAAGACAAGAGAACATTTTAGAAGCACCTTACAAATAACTTGTAAAACTTAAGTGAAAAACAATTGTAGGACTATCTATTACATGTATATATACATTCCATGTAAACTATCTTATGTCATGTATTGTTTTCAAATGTTCTGCCTTGCAATAATGTACATAGACTGTAAAAATGTTTCCCTATTTATAATTCAAAATATTTTCATACAAACTATTGTTACCAAGATTGATTTTGCTTCAAGATGCAGAGTTGAAGGAATTCATTCATTCTTTTATTCAGAAACCTATTCAGGTTTCGAAGAGTGTAGTTTATAGTTGGGATATCCATCTAATACAGCAATGCCATTTAGGCAAATGCAAAGGAACATCTCTAAAAGCTTGAAAAGAATTGTTCAATTTATTCATGTGCTCTGAAATATGCAAGTTGGCAACATTCCAAAAATCTGTTATCAAAGTGTATTTTTTTTATTAATATAAAATTTCAAATCAAGAATTGATAGTAATCTTTTCCAGAAGCCATGTCGTACTCAACAGATCAAACTGTCATTTAGGTATTTTTAACAAGAAGGAAATATGCAGTAAGGTGTATGAAATGAATAGAGAATTGATCTCATATCCTATGTTTGTAACCTGATTGAAAGACGGACCAAAACATATTTTTAAATTATTTAAACTGAAAGCAAAGCTTCATAGCATTCTCATTTTCAAATTTGTAGTCTGAACCTAGCGCAAATTTCCAGTCAGTATGATACCTATTTGTGTGCATACAAACACAGTCAAAAATGCAAAACTAACAGCACAATAAATCGCCAAACTGGTCCCAAAACGCGAAAATATGTGCACACAAAAATATTGGCTTATACATTATAATTCTTTTCCTCTGGCCCTATTTTGGACCCTCTTTCAATTGGGATCTCTTTACTTAAAATTCATCTTTTTGTTCTATGTTAACAGGCATTGCATGACAAATTGCCCGAGGCTTGCTCAACATTGTAACAAGTAATATATGCAAGCTGGATCGGTCTAATAAATACTGCGTAACAAATTCGTTGGCAATAAACTTTCATAAATTTGAACTTATCGGTAAACTAGCCCATTACTTATTGTATTGAATCTTTTAAACATGTTTTAAGTTGCACACTTTCAAATGTCTTTAATGAATACAATGTAAATTGTAGATTATGTATAAAATTGCATATTTATTCATATTTAATTGCACATAAAATGAGACATAGAGAAAGAGCATATAAGAAATGAGAAGTATCCATTTTCTTTTTCTGTACCATCCTTGTGGAAGCAAGTGGGCAACAATTGTATAAATACTTGCATTAGAATGGAAAAAACAAAATCTCTTTCAATAAGCAGAAGCATGAATATTGGTAATACAGCAAGCTGACATATGGAATATAAACACTGCTTTTCAGTCTAATTTGGAGGTACATTTGAATATGAACTAAAGACTTGTTCATCATCAAGGGCATAAAACCACACATCCTCCAGAAAAAAACATTTGCCTAAATTCATAGTGTTCTGTTGTTGAAATTCCAAACTGGTGACCCCCTTCAATGTTATTAAATTATTATGTGATAGGGGGTGTTGCTCAAAAGTTGCAATTGATTGGAACGTGCCAATCAAAATCATTGTTTCATGGGCATCTTGTCAAATGCGGATACCACGCGCGAATGAAAATTCGTGTTACAATTTGCAAAGTTTCAGTTGATTTTGAACAACACCCCCCTTTGGTGTACTATTACAGTATCACTTCCTATGGCACAAGTATAATACTCAGATTGTCACGTTTCTTTTTTATTTCAGAATTGAATCGATATCTTCTTAAAGTTTATGGACATGGCCAGTACTTGATGCTTGATGTTTGCTTTTCATTGAATAATTTATGTCTTTCTTCATACATGTTGTCCGTAGTATCTCATGATGACTTTCAATAAATTATTAAATGAAAAAATAAAAGTTTGAGTTGGGTCATGAAATATTTTGTATACATCATGGAGTACTACAAAATACCTGCCAACTTATAGAGAATTCAAAATACTTTTGTGATGATAATGAGTTCATTAAGAATCATTTTCTAATCCAAGCTTGAATTCCCTAACTCACAAAAAAAAATGACTCCATACAGTTCAAAATGAGCAAATATTCCATGGGGTATGGTATTATGAAATAATTTTTTTCATAGTGTTTTATCTCTGCAACTTGCACATGCTTCAGGTTGATAAGATAAGACCTTTTGCAATTGCAGATCAATTTAATTTATAAATTCAGCCTGTCACACAATAACACAGGGGCCAGAAATTAATGGTGGTTTATTTTTAGTCCATGGTTTTAACACAGGCGTGGGAAAATTAAAGCAATAATCCACTTGATTTAATGCGTACACATACACAATTCATGTGACATTCTGACAATTAATAAAGTGCATTTACGCTTACCACCTTTGTGAATGCTGGCCAAGGTAAGGTTTTTTTTCCTGCAAATTAATGAATTATTTGGGGGCAAAAAACCCAACAATTCTGCCCTCTTCCTATTCAGAATGTAAGTATCATCAGCAGGGCTACTGACCATCCACACTTGTTTATGACCGGACATCAGACAAAATTGAATATCTTCAGAAGTCTCTTTCTCATTAACTCTCTTGGTGCCATTAACATTGAATCAAGATTTACCGATTTCTCTTTCAAATGAGCTCTCTTATGTATGATCTTCTCTGACATGTCTCACTGCAGACAGAACAGTCAAATTGTCTATGGAGGAATTCCATTCCATGCTTCTAAGTGCTTGATGGTGCTTCAATTATTGAAAAAACCAAAGATGAAATTTAATATTTTTATAAGTCTTTCCTCAAAACCTCTCTTAGGTTTCATTAACATTCAATTAGGTTTTGTTGATTTCTCTTTCAAATGAGCTCTCTTGTGTTTGATAATCTCTGATGATGTGAATGAGAATGTCTCGTTGCAGACGGGACAGTCGTAGGAAGTGATTCCATTCCTTGCTTCTGAGTGCTTGATGGTGCTTCAATTATTGAATGAATCAGATGAAATTTGATACTTCTAGAAGTCTCTATAACGTTACCTCTCTATTAAAGTGCTGTTGGCTCAATCAGGTTTTGTTGATTTCTCTTTCAAATGAGCTCTCTTATGTTTGATAATCTCTGATGACGTAAATGAGAATGTGTCGCTACAGACGGGACAGTCGTACTGTCTACGAAGTGATTCCATTCCTTGCTTCTGAGTGCTTGATGGCGCTCCAACATCCACTGACTTGGTGGAATCTGATAAAGGGAAACAGATCACGGAGAAAAATATGAAATTAGACAAATCTTTACAGACCCCCAAAGAATTGGACACCATAAACCAATCTCCACTCTGAAAATGGCCCAACCTGAACTTTTTTCACTCCAATTGAAAATCACAGCAAAATTATGAATTAATAAGTGTAATACAACCTGAAAAGTCATTGTCAGATACATGGATTTTCATTCCCTTCCGAGTCTAATTTTCTGAATTCTTTGTGTGAATTATGTTTTAAAAAATGAAACAAAAAGTAATCAGTGTGAATCTCAAGAGCTTAACCATGGACTTAGTTAGAGCTCAGATCAAGGCTGCTCTCATAAACATACAGTTACATCTCTTAAATTCTGCCCTTATTATCATCAATACCAGTGGCACACTGCGCTTCATGCTGTAGTCTCTCCATTAAAGTGACCACTAGATCTTGATTACATGCTGGGCATGTCTATTACTACCAGCAGACTCATGTTTATCTTCTATGAATGGTACTTACATTAACCACTTTTAATAAGGACCAAGTTTGCCTCTTACCTTCATCGATACCAGCTGCACACTGTGCTTCATGCTGCAATCTCTCCATTAGTGTAACAACCAGGCCTTGATCACATGTCGGGCATGTCCAATGTTTCCTAAGAACTGACGTATAGCTGGTGTCGAGGCTGGACACATCTTCTATCAAACTGAAATTAAAGAAAATGAGAATTACAAAAAGGTTATTTTTTTATTTTGAGGCATTACAATCCGACACATCCACAGAAAATAGCTAAATTCTAGAAAGAGAGGACAAAACAACCATCCATGTTAGGAGAAAACTCAAGGACACAATCTTAAAAGAGACATGATGAAATGCATACCTCTTCTTGTACTATCAAATTTTCATACATTGATTACAACATCTACTTCATTCAGTAGGAAAAAATGGTTAAATTTACAGCAATAAATCGATGTATCTACCTATTTTGCTAGAGCTCCGATCTATGCCGATACTATCGAGATTTGCTTATCGCGCCAGCCCCCTTACCCCACGTCACGTGATCACCGTCCATCCATTAATGCGCTCAGGCGCCATCTTGGCTTTTCCTTTTCCAATTCTCGCTGCCGAGAATCTATCACACTATCAGCTAAGTCACCCCAAAATACCCGTTATTTTTGTCGATTTTGATTATTGCATACCGCAAAAATATCACCAGGAACGTCCACATTTTTAAGAAGCTCGAAAACTTTGAAGTTATGTCTCATAGAAATTGTATATTTCAACAGATTTTGACAAGATGACAAATAAAAGTAAATGATAATAAAACAAATAGCTTCTCCAAGGATGGGAGGTAGAAAGGCTTGACAAAATAAAGTGAATGGGCTGCAGCCTATCATACGCAGTCAATGTAGGGGCTTGGGGGCAGGAGCACACAGCCCCTTCTGTCCTACAACTCCTAGATCCACCTACACTATATGAAACTCTGTCTTACCAGCCATATGTCATGAAGTCAGTCACCTTCCATCCTCCTTTGGTTGGGTGTGGCTCAGCGTCCTTACTGAAGGAATTAAAGAACTCATCTGAAGTTGACACAAGACCACCTAAACGCATAAATAGATATGATCGCGGTGATTTACATGTTTCATGAAACAAATGGAACAGCCAAAAAGTTTGTATGTTGGATACCTCATTCATAGGGTGAACTGGGTTGTGTTTCATAAAGATGTGCGTACAGCAACGCAATACTCTACAAACAACTGGTGACCCTCTCTCGCAATCAATAACTGCTGGTACTGAACGCACCAAAGAAAGGGTCACCAGTCGATCATACAGTTGTGCGTAGATTTACCCACAGTTTTATGAACATAACCGTGGTGTAGCAGCTTTGGGCTTGTCATTCACCAGACATGCACTGTGAACAGAAAGGGGCAAAGGAATCGGACAAAGTACACAACTCTATTCAAGCATTCTCAGTTGTTTCAGTAACACAAAAGAAATCAGCTTCCCTGTTTATTCCATGAACAGATATGACACGTTTAACATTTCTCTGCAAAATAAGACAGAATTAATTTCTTTTGTGTGCGCCTAGCTTTTGTGAATGCTTGAATGAAAGTTGTTTACTTTGTCCAAATGATTTGTCCCTACTGCTCCTAGTGATTGGGGGTGCTATTAGAAAGTTGCATTTTATAGAAATTGATCGCACTGGTCAATCAAAACCACTGTAGTTTGTGTACTTCTTCCTAAATACCAAAACTGTGCATCACTGATAATATGCTTTGGAATTTCTAATTGACTTTTAGCATGGAATCAATTGCAACTAGCGACAGCCTCTTTCTAATATTATGATTGTATACATCTGTCAAATACAAACTGTTCCTTTGTCTACCCACCCCACTACGTCCCATACCCAAAGCTCATCTTTAATCAGACCTCCAAACCATTTTTTTAGCAAAGAGTATGATTCTTGATCATTCTTAACCCAGGTTTTAATCACTCTCACATATTTCATAATTCATACACACACGCAAATGAAATTATTTTTCTTTCTCATCTTCCAGCCACGCCATCACTCTCCAGGAAATATTTGTGAGATGCTTGTGTAGAAAAGTAGAAGTAAGTGGCAATTTGCATGGAATTTTCTCACTATTCCAAGAAATTTCATCTTCTCCTTGTGGCATCTCTGATTTTGATTAATATCATCCTGGTACATTTCAGTTTAAAATATGGGGAGGTAGACTTGCCCCATCATGGGAGGATTTGCTAAAAAGTTGCAATGAATTGCAATTTGCAATCACTTAAAAAGTGCTAATCAAAATCACTGATTCATGTTAATTTGTGATCTATTACAAATTTCTAGCAACACCATCTTTGCCTCTGTTTCTTACCCGACGGTCCAATGTAGAGGTTCTGTAGATCTGTAGCATGCAATCTCCTCATGGTATACTCCACATGACTGGAGAGATATTCAGCCAGCTTTCTGGCTAAAAGACGCTCCAGATGGACCACTTTCAGGTTCACTGCTCCAAATGTGTTTGTCATCTGAGATTCTGGGAAAACAAAAATAAAAACCTCTCAATCTGAGTATCCTGCAACAGAAATGCTAACTTATTGCTCTTATAATGCCATGCTGACATGAGCGTAGATAACAACTGGCAACATTTTGAAAATGAAATAATTTCCATGGACTTGTCAATTTTCACAGTTTTCCCTTGATATTCATCCAAGGGTTTATGCACATTGCAAATTTTTCATCCATCAACCTGTCTTAATAAAAAACACAAACTTTACGTAAAATTTTACGTACAAATTTAGATAAAGGAAACAGCATAAGTTGTAAAACCGCCCTTCTACATACAAGAGGGTAAATTAGCTTCATGGAGCACGAGTGAGGGATGCTAATTGGGTAATTTGCCTGAATCAACTACATTTATTTGTATTCATTTGTACATTTATCTCTTATCAAATTCAGGTCAATTCCCCATATATGCAAACCCCTTTTCATTTCAAAGTCATTATATGGTATCAAAATAAGCTAAGAAACTTAAGCCCATAAGATTAGTTGAGCATGTACTTTTCAACCTCATTTCCAAAAAAAAAGAAAGATAATTTATCTCGTACCTTTCAACCTCATCTCCAAGACTTTGATCCAAGAAGCTCTGAGATGGAGTACAATGGGTAGGATATCCTCAGCAACCTCAGAATCAGCAAAGCAGAACTCTAACCACTCATCCACGATCAACCTGTTGAATTAGATCACAATGATCAATTAATCGTACAAAGGAAAAGCAATCAGTGACAAAAAGCAAAATGGAACTTTCCACTTGGCCCAAGTAAGGACAAGGCTTTTCAGATGGATCAAAATATAAAATCCAACCATGACATTCACCACTGTGATTTTTGCTTTTACTAATACTTTGTTTCCTTTATTATTCATTTTCTTCCTAATAGTTGTGCAGTTTCTTCCATGATATATAAACTCAAATGGCTTCCATATGACATGTTTTTTTCTCTTTTTTTCATTTCAACATAGAGACACTTGCATCGGCTATAGCTGTTCTGCCGCAAGTCCGTCCATAAGTTTAAGGTCCTTTTATTTCTCAAACTTAAAAAATATGTAGAATACTATCTCATATAATTAAATTATCAACTTTGATAAAACTTAAAGAATAAATGTACCTTGTACAGTGCTGATTTGTATCCAAACTTCTGGCATAGAGCAACATGGTCTGTAAGGCAGGCACTCTCATTGTATTCATTAGATACGGCTTGTTGGTTTCCAGAAGAGAGCTGAAAGTTAAAACAAGAAAAAATATTCAATTTTCATTTAGGCTTCTGGCATAAAGCAACATGGTCTGTAATGCAGGCACTCTCATTGTATTCAGGAGATACAGCTTGTTGGTTTCCAGAAGAGATCCGAAGAAAAAAAATTGGGATAGAGAACTATCATCAGCTGTCCAAGATCTACAAGGCTCTGGTAACTATGACTAATGTGTACGCATTACCGGGTACTGGATTAAACTTTTCTCACATATTTTTATTTATCAAAAAATGGTACATACATAGCAAATGCATTTATGTCACTGATGAATAGCTGCCCTGACCCTCAAAGCTGCCCCAACTCATTTATCAAACAGTCAGTTGCAGACTTCCCATATTATGCACACACAAAAGAGGGGTTTATTCCAGTATTTTTCTCAAGAGATAAAGTTACTATACTTACACATATGAGAGGAGTTGATGTTTGGCACTCAGTGCACCTCTTTTTCCTGTGGTTTCTTCAGGCAAGGTATCGCCATCCGGTGGTTCCAACACTTCAGGGTTATTGGCAAACACTCCAGTAGGGTGCAGCAACACAAATGGTTTGGCCTGAAGTTAAAATAATAAAATGTGAATCAGGAATTATTAATTGAAAATGAAATTCAAGATTCAATCTTTGTTTACACATTACATCCATCATCACACCCTTATATGATCTAAAACATTTGTTGTGTAGTGGGTCTGACTCTCGCCTTCCGAATAGAGGGTCAGCTGTTTGAGTCCCACTCAGGCCTAAATTTCTTTCAGAGGCAAACTTATCCACATTATGCTGCATTCAACCCAGGTGAGGTGAATGGTACCAGTAATAATGCACACAGTGCTTTGAAACACTTCACATTAAGCACTCATAATCATAAGATTATTGATCAGTTAGCACAAGAACAGTTGCTCCTAAAGTCTTTCTTAACTTGGTAAAACACTGCTCTGGAAAAAGTTTTCTAAGTGTCAATCTTAAACATCTATACATTTGTAGATATATTTGAAGACATCACTGTACTCTATCTACCAGTATTACCTTTGTATGAAAGACTTGATCTGATTCCTTCCTGTATGAGTTACAGTCGTCCACTAATGCAAGCTGAGGATACAATCCACTACACAGTATCACCTTGAGAAGGTTGATCTCTCTGTTCAGTAGACTACGGTTCATGTTCGATCTTGCCTGATATGTGAGAACGAAAGGATGAAATTATCTATGAGAGACCAGGAACATTTAATTTACAGATCGTTCTTATCCAGTCCATAGACAGTCAATTACATAGTATCAACTTAAAAACAGTCGCTGTATTAAAAAAAATTCTTGTTTCTGGTTAACCTTTTTTTATTCTATGGACTCATCGCAAATTAATCATTGAAATTTATGACATTTATACAAATAGCAATTCTATTGTCAACTTCTTTCTTATAGCTGTTGGGGATTTGGCCACTCTAGTGCAACTCATAAAATTCATAATGTATCATGCAGTTTATTACATGATCATAGAGGACACAACCAACAATTCCAACCTCAATGTGTAAACACAAATGCATTCCTAAACTCCTTTTTCATATATATAATACGTAACATTCGCAATGGAATGTATTTCTCCCAGACACAGTGTTACGAACTTCGGTTGCCACTTTAGAAACTGCACTACTACCCTTAGACCCCAAATTCTCAAAAACTAGAACACTCCCATCGACCTCACCTCCAGTTAAAACTCATTGTTTGGAGTATTTTGGAGGGAATCTTAACAAAGCACTAAGTATTGAGAGGTAAGAATCATGCTGAAACTAGGCCTCTTCTCATATGAGGGCCTATGTTGTAGAAAAAACTATTTTGAATATGTCCACACAAACTGTTCCATTTTAAAAATAATCATGACAACTGATCTTCACTCAAAAATTGGAGTCCAGATGAATAAATGTAAGCACCTATTAATACTGATAATCACTGTCTAAGTAATTTGTTCTCTAATTTCATCCTCACCTCCATCTCAGTGACATCATGAGAGAGCTTGAACTGGATGTCCGCCAGCTTGGACGCATCGTCATCACTCTCTTCATCTCCATCACTAACATCTACATCCTGTGGGTGATACAGGTTGATAATTCATTTCAGTTCAATTCAAAACAAGTTTATCAAAACGCAAGGAAAAGTGTTGCAGCAAAGTGGCAAATGTGCATAATTTTCCTTATAGCATATTGCTTGACATCCGCTATCCAAGATATAGAGATAGGGTCCATATTATTATGCTTGCACAAATATAAATGAAATTTAGACTGTCTGAATTAATCTCTTTCTACTCCTCTCCTCAACCATGATACGAAAAATAAAAATAGACATTGTAGATGATTCCAGGTAAAAATAGTTCAGGATGGGTCACAAAGAATAAAATCTTACAAGATCGTGCAAATCCTTAATTTGGATACAAATAAACAAACTCAATGGAAGCTGTTGTGATAAGTCCCAGTCGCAATCCAATCTATACAAACATAAAATCTATCAAAAGTTCTTTCAAATGATTGAGCATTCCCAAGATAATTAAGCTGAATAAACTAATGATCTAACAGAGCTTACTGTCTTGTTTTAGTAATCATATGCATACAATTTTACTCCATTATCCTTGCTCATTTTCTAGTTTGAGAAGCTTTCTTCTCTTGATATCATTCTGCATTCTCCTCTGCAGCTCTCTCAATATAATTCTATCAATGTTCAAGACTATAATTGTTCAGTCAACACTCGCACACCAGTTTTACTCCATTATCTTACCTCATTTTCTAGTTTCAGAAGCTTCCTTCTTTTAGTATCATTCTGTGTTTTCCTCCTCAGCTCTTTCAATCTCTTCCTTTCTCGGTTCCTAGACTGACGTTCCAGGCTGCTGAACTCTCTCTTCTCATCTTTAACACCAAGGAGATTGTTGTTCTGTACATACAGTGTAGAAATGAGAAAGATGCTGGTGAAGGAGCCTACCTATGATGAACTGTTAAACTAGAGGAATATTAAAAGAAAATTGATCGATAGACTGGTTTCCAATACCATTCCATTTCATTCATGGTTCCTGAATTTGAACTACAACACTTAAAACTAAGTTTGCAAAGGCGCTCAGCCAGTGGGGTGGGTGCCCCATAAAATTTGTGCAAAAATGAGAAATAAAGGGGGAAAACAAATTAAGTGAAGACCTTTGCTCTATGTTTTTCAGAGGGGTGGGGCTTGTCAGGTTACCGAAAGGAAGTGAAAGCCTTTTTCCGCAGATTTTTGCTTTAAAAAAGATGCTTGAAAAACATTTCACCCTGTTTCACCCAGGCTACGTGCCTGGTTTGCATGCATTTATTTATGGCTAGGTTGGACAAGTGTTGGGCAAGCTTTCCAAATATCAACAACTAGAATAACCATTCTGATCCCAAAATGAAATAAGAATTCTTTAAAGTTCTTCAATTCACAGTTCTCACACACTTTTATAAATACCTGATTCAGAGTACTGCATTACCTAAATTTTTTTCACCAGGGTTTTATTTTTGCTAATTTTGCGACCATGAATTTGCTAAATTTTTCACTTATGATAATGCCTATATACTTTTGTGTACAATGATCTTTCAAAACATGGGAATTAGCAACAGGCCAATAAATCTGAAATTCATTGAATTCACTTAAATTCATGTATACTAAAATATTGGCTTTTACAGAATACTGCAAATCTAAAAAAGGGAGTATTTATTCTTACATCCAGAAGTTCTCTAAATTGCTTCTTGAGTTTTGACATCTCATAGAATCGTTGCTCCTCTAGTCCTCTTCTCTTGCACCATTTACGAGATGAGGAACCTCCTGATGCTTTCATCTGAAGAAAAAAAGGAAGGAACGAGAATAAATTCCAAGCTTTATCATCAAAATTAATGGCTGTTTTTGGACAATGAGATTTTTTTTAATTCTTAGAGACTTAAATGCAGGTCATCATAAACAAAAATATCCACATCCTAAATATCTCATTAATTCAGGTGAAAGTATGTAGAATTTTTTTTTTTACCATCTTCTACCTCCCTTTGTTTCAATTCATATTTTCATGAATTTTATTAGCAATGAGCACAAAAAAATTTAACTTAAAAAGGAAATATTTGGGCCGCTTTTTTTCATGAGTATAATTGTTTATGTTATTTGGAATTGCCATATCATATGTACAGAGTGGTAACACGTAATACAAGATAAGCTGATATCAAGGTTAAATCTTTATAAGAATGGAACAATTCATATTGCAAACAAAGATAAAATAAATGCATAGCCCACCTGTATCCATTCATCATAGGCATTGAGTAATGTGAACGGATCTCCATGGTCTGATTCTAGAGACTTCCTGGCACTCTGCCAAAAAAGAAAAGAAAAAAAGACGTCATTCAACAATATGCATCACACTATCATATATGAACAAAGAAGGAGTTTGTAAATTTATCATCATGCATTGGGATGTTTGGATCTACCAATATATCAAAATGACAAATCAAAGAATCTTATACATTTTCAAACAGATAAACAAATATCAAGATATATACTGGATATCATCCCTGTATTTGACGATTCAATTTCACCTCAAAGTATTTCAAAGTGTTACTAAAGGCACTGAACAGATCCATGTAAACAATATATGTAACTCTGGCATTACAACTCAAAACCACTCATGATATGCCATAAGAGTTAGATACTGACTTAGTTCATTTAGAAACGTTGCAAGGTTCATTATTCGTCTATATATGCGTACAGATATTCCATAAAATATCCACACGTTGAACATCATTCATCTGACATTGATATAAAATATTAAATTTAAACAAATAACAATATATGTTAACTTTGTCAATTGTGTTAGAATAGACATACCCTCGCCATGAATATACTGTTGGTTTTGAAATACGAGTTGTATAAATCTTAACCTACCATCGCATCATGGTCTCTGTGAGCCCTGCTGGTGAAGGGAGATTGAACACTGAGGGCAGCAGCTATCGATAGAACAGGATCAATCATCTGTATCCACAAGAGAAACAAAATTGAATTAGTATATTGCTCCTCAAGAAAACATATAAAAAGAAGAATTCTTAACCATACGGAGTCCAAATTTATTCACCATCATACGATCAGAAACGCATTCCCCACTTGGACCATTCTTACAATCTTTTTGGCCCTTTGACCTTTGACCCATCTGAGACAAAAAAATTGAATCAGTTCATCCTCACACGCTAATACATATCTGACCAAGTTTAAAATGAATCAGTTCCATGATTTTGAAGTTATCACTGTATCTCAAAGCTCTCGGCTGTATCTATTTCCAAACGGACGAACGGGTGAAAAACCTCAAAACATAGTGCCTCCACCACAAAAAATTGCAATTCAGCTATGTCGCTGTGATGAGTTTTTTTTTCATATTCAATTAACCATTATGTATCTAGCTATTGATTGTTTCCTGGAAGAGGATGGTCCCTCTCCAAAGTTATTTTCAATAATAGTTGGTCAGTAATTGATGGTTTAACCCTTATAGGTGTTGCCACGAAGTTGCAATTAATCACAAGTTGTAGTTCATCAAAATCAACAGTACACACCATGCATGGATGAAAATGTGCCTTCTGATTTGCAACTGATTTGCAATAAATTGCAACTTTGTAGCAACATACCCTAAGTATGTCAATATACACCATTCACAAAATATCCTTCTGGGTACATATTCATGAGGCACAGGAAGGATTAGCCTACCTTGAAGATGGTTCCCATGATGAGCATCTTGCCAATGACCACATCCACTGGTAGTTGAGACAACATCCGACCAACCGGTGTGAGAGTCTCCTTCTCCGACAACGCTCCCTGCTCCTTCAAAAATGTGATGGAGTTCTCAATGCTTGCGGCAGGAGGGGCTTCGATGAAAGGAAACCTGTAAAGAGGATTATTTCACAAATCAATTGTTAGTTTTGCAAATGATGACCAACGAAAGAGGAGAATACAAGCAATGAATGCAAGGGTCCCCTTCTCTGATAACGCTCCTTGCTCCTTCAGGAATGTGATATAGTTCTCTATGCTTGCAGCAGGAGGGGCTTCTATGAAAGGAAACCTACGAAAAAAGATAATTTCTCCGATCATTTGTTCGTTTTCCAAATTATTTTCTTCTTTGTTCATCCCCTTGACCTGCTAAGACTCCGTAGTGGAACTATCTATAACAATTCATGCATGAATGGCGAAGGATATGTAGAAAGCATACTCACTCTCAAGGAGGAAGAGCAAGTCTAGTGGATCCCTCTATATTTCTAATATTGTCAGTTATATCATTACTGCTTGAATAATGATAAATAGCTTTGATCTCACTCTCTAGGTTTTTTTTAGAACAAGCGCATTTATCTGAAGGAGCGAGTCCAGAGAAACGCTTCATATCTCAATTATTGTTCGTTGTATAAATCTCACTCCTAGGTTTTTTTAGATCAAGTTCAACTATCTGAAGGAGCAAGTCGAGAGTATCTCAAATATTTTCTTTCAACTGTATATGATCATTGCCATAATGATGATAAATTGGTATGAAACTCACTCTCTGGGGTTTTTGAGATCACATGCCACCATCTGAAGCAGAAGAGAATCTAAAGGAACCCTCTGTATTTCAGGTGTAGAGTAGGCCTGGAAAGCATCATACACAGACTCAGCATACAACCAGAAACACACCCCAGGACCAGTGCATCTCAAATATTGTCAGTTATCATGATAGATTGGTGTTAAACTTACTCTATGGGTTTTTTTAGACCAAGCGCTACTATCTGAAGGGACAAGTATCTCAAATGTTTTCATTTACTGGTATATGACCATTGCCTGAATGATAATAAACTGGTAATAAACACACTCTCTGGGTTTTTTTTCACCAAGTGCCACTATCTGTAGAAGCAGTGCGTCTAAAAGAACCTATACATCTCAAATATTGTCAGTTATGATGATATACCAAACCCCAGATGATATAACCAAACCCCAGTTCCATTTAAATGTGGATTTCTTGCTTCAAATTCTAATGTCATTTGTTATTTCCTTTTTCCTCAAATTCTTCTTTCTTTTCTCCTTCTTCTACTTTTCCTTTCTTCGTATTTTCTGTCTTTTCTCCCTTTCCCCCTTTCCCCTACTTCTCATCATCCTCTCTTTCCCCCTCATCCTAGATCTAAACACTTATTCTTCTCCTCTCAATTACTCTTATCTATATCTCTTTTCTTGCTAATTGTAGGACTGTCCTCTTTTTAATGTACATATTACTTTTCATTTCCAGTAATTTTAGCGTAAAATTCACATCTATGGAAGATTTTGATTTGATTTTTTATGTCTTGCTTGTAAACAAAATGTTATTAGTCGTCGGACTTTTATTTTGTACTTTGATGAATATGATTTTAATAAACCTGAATTGAATTGAATTGAATTGAATTGAATATATCGGTATGAAACTCACTCTCTAGGGTTTTTTAGACCAAGCGCCACCATATGAAGGAAGAGTGAGTCCAGAGGAACCCTCTGTATTTCTGGTGTAGAGTAGGCCTGAAAGGCATCATAGTCTGACTCAGCATACAGCCGGAAACACACCCCGGGACCAGTGCATCTTAAATATTGTCAGTTATCATGATAAATTGGTAATGATACTCACTCTCAAGGGTTTCATAGACCAAGCACCACTATCTGAAGGAGCTAGTCAAGAGTATCTAAAATATTTTCATTCATCAGTATATGATCACTGCCTGAATGATGCTAAATTGGCATGAAACTCACTCTCTAGGGTTTTTTTCGACCAAGCGCCACTATCCGAAGAGCAAATCGAGAATATCACGAATATTTTCATTTACTGACCTGATCACTGACTGAATGATAATAAATTAGTATGAAACTCACTCTCTAGGTTTTTCTTAAGACCAAGCGCTACTATCTGAAGGAGCAAGTCAAGAATATCTTATATATTTTCATTTACCATTATATGATCACTGCCTGAATGAAAATTTATTGGTATGAAACTCACTCTCTAGGGTTTTTTAGACCAAGTGCCACCATCTGTAGAAGGAGTGAGTCCAGAGGAACCCTCTGTATTTCTGGTGTAGAGTAGGCCTGAAAAGCATCATAGTCTGACTCGGCATACAACCGGAAACACACACCGGGACCTGTGCGACCTGTGAACACAGATCAATAAAACAACAATTGAGATAATTATAAACTTTAAGATGGTGCTATTTTATACTTCACATGTCCTTTTTATCAATGTTGTATATCATTTATGTTTTACTTTGTAAATTTAAATCACAATTCAGCTATTAGCTGCAATGACTTTTATTCAATAAACCATTTATCTATCTATATATCTATCTATCTATCTATTGAATCATAGTGGAAGAAAATAAAACTTTTAATAAGATTAAGGGGGTGTGCTAGAAAGTTGCAGTTGATTGAAACGCAGCAATCAAAATCATAGTTTTGTGCACGCTTCATTAGGTGCACACATTAAGCATGAATGAAAATGAGTATTCCAATTTGCAGCTGATTTGCAATTGATTTGTGATCAATTACAACTTTCCGGCAACAGACTCATTATTTTCCTGGTGACATAATTTATCTACCAACCTATTTGAAATACAAACAAAATATGAGCAATCAAATGTTTTCAAGATCTAAAGCATTGAACTCATGACCAACCATGACATCCCAAGTCACATACATCAGAGTTCTAAGGTCACAGAATAAAAGACAAAACAGTGACATATACCTGCACTTTCTTTGAGCTGGTCAGAGCTGACTATAACCATTATCAGATTAAAAGGGCCACAAAATGGCAGAAAAACCAACATACCTGCCCTTCCTTTCCTCTGTTCAGAGCTTGCTCGACTGATCCAGAACTCTTGGAGTTGCTGCATCTTTGCCTGAGAGTTGTAGTTCATCTCTTTTACCTGTATGAGAGTTCAAAGGTCACGAAATCAGTGTTAACAGGTGATAAAATCAGGAACAAGTATTGGAATTACTACTGTTCTAACCTAGAGTCACTGGGTATATGAACAGCACATAAAAGCCTAAAACCATCAGAAACTGAGATGTGACAAGTGTGCCACTAAATTGAATTACGGACAATTTTTTTCAATGCTGGATTTCTTTCAACCCTCTTATTTATATCCATTGACTACTGAATTCTGTAATTCCAACAGACTTTGTGCAGTGACCATCTTTTTTCGTGTTACAGCTACAATGAAAAATTAAAAGATTTGACATGGTACACTCCTCATTCTAAAAAAATAGGTGAATAGGGAGTTAAACTTTTGGTGTTTAAGCAAACAACAATCTAAAAATCCTTCAGAAAAGAGAAAAGTTAAAATCAGGAGTGCAAAATAAAATCATATTCTTTTTTATTTTGTTTAAATGAGGGGTACCAAACTGAAGAGATATGTAAAAGTACCTATGCATATTCACCTGTCAACCTGAACACCTATTATTCTTCAACCATTTTTGAATAGATAAGTATGCCATATAATTTGGCAGATGTGTCACCATTAACCAAAGGAATTAGTTCTGGCAAATGAGGGTCATCAATAGACAAGACCACAAGACAATTACATGTTTACATGCTGACAGGTACAATTCTTTATGATGTGATGACTTTCTGCGTTTCTAGACATCTATAGATCATAGTAACCCCTCAAAAAAAAAGAGGATAGAAGTAAGGAACATGAATTTTAGTTGGCATGTCTGGGAAACCATTAGTCTGAAATGTAAAACGTATAGTGGTGAAGAAATGGACGGATATATCTCACCTTGCCAGAGTCTACAATGAAGCGCACTCCATCGATAGTAACTGAAGTCTCAGCTATGTTTGTTGATACAATGCACTTTCTCACTCCCTCTGGTGCGATATCGAATGCCTGCACATAGTCAGAGAATAAAATTGTCATACATATGACTAGTCCTGAGATTTATTCTATAGAAATTGTATTTCGGAAAACTGGCAACTTTTTCAAATGGAACTAAATAGCATTTGCAACAATCATTCATATATAGCAATATGGATATAATTCTTTATAAAGGAAATAATACTTTTTTTTTTAACATGTGTACTCTGTCACTGAATTCAAACAGTCATGTATACAATATATTCAAACGTACACATAGAAAGCATCTTATGTAGATCACCTACACTGATTCTCTTTTTATATCTCAAATGTTAGCCAGGAAATAATTTGTAGTAAAAGGTTGATTCGCGTTATTTGTGGCACTGAGCAACCCTTTGATAGATTCATTTCAATTCCATGGTCTTGATTAGCTCTCCTCCTCCTCCTCCTCCTCCTTATCATCATCATCATTTATTTAACCTATCAATACCCTCTCAGGAAGGGTTACTTACAGTGGCACGATAATGACACTCTCTTCTAGTTTTTTTTTCTCAAGCATCCTCCTCCTTCAAAACCAAACCTAATATTTTCCTTCATCATCATATCATAAAAACATCACAACAAACCTTGTCTTGTTCAGCAACTGATAGAGAGCTATGAAGAGGCAGAACTATCCATCGTTTGGTTTGGCTGGCGTACACCCTTGCTGCCTCCACCACGCTTGAGATCTCAGACATGCCACTCAGAAAGACTAGTAAATCTCCCCTCTCAGTGTCAGGGTACTTGTGATCTATGCGCTGCATGATGCGAAGATAAGGTCGGGGATCCAGTCTCTCTGATTTGCTGCTTTGCTCCTGTATAAAAGGCAGATTTTGAAGAATTGAGCATTTGAATAACTACTGCACAATCCAAGTTTCAAGCATAAACATGGTTCCCACAGACAATTGAAAACAGAATTCCATGACGATTCTATGACTAAATTGCAGTCTTTCATATACTTTCCCGTATCACACATGTCATGATGATGAACATTAATTATAATAGCAGAATAGAATCACAGAGTCTAAGTCTTGCAAGACAAAAGAAACTGGAAAGTTTCCATTGACAAGATGTACAGAGTAAACTATTCATTCCACGAAACTTCACAATGTGTCCATATTCCCTGACTTCTCCCTAGATTTCCCGGATTTTCTATGGCTGTAGGTGATTGACAGTGACGGATTTCTTGTATGGTGGAAACATACACAATATCACTATCATCTCTCTCTCCATCCCCTTTCATTGCGACTCTTCCTCCTTGTGTAAACATATTAAAGGGTATCTGAGGTCCAAAGATAAAATTTGTATACTATTTTAGTGCATAGTTAGGGAGTAAGAAGCAAATAGTTTAATACACGACTCGTTCAAGGTCAACACAAGAATATTAAATTGGACTCAAGATCTGTGCAAGGCTTTATGAATGGATGTGTGTTCTTTAGAGTGCCCCTCCCACTGCTTCACTGTGTGAGCTAGTCTTGGTACAAGTTACCATTTGATTCATGAGAAACTTTCAGTTTTTAAAATGCAACGTTTTAGAAATTAAGCACCTAATTAATGTCAAAGGTTTTTCAGTGGAGATGGTTAAATGTATTGTACTACAAACTAGCGAATAATTTTTTGGAATCAGCTATCCTTTAAAGAAAGATTTAAAAAACAACTCACTGCTTCATTGATGGGTACATATTCAACCTGTATGGGATACAACCTTCCTGGTACCTGGGTAAAGGAAAAATAAAATAAGATTTGAAAGGATAAAATTACATTAATTGCTGTGGATGTTGAAGAACACTGCCACCTACAAAACATAAGAACCAAAGATTAAGAATGAATTTTTCCAACATAGTGAAATATTTTCAGACTGTTTGCCATGTCAAATAATCTTTACAACTAATTTTTCAGTTCGATAGACTTCGCATTGATTTTCTTCTTTTGTCAAAGAATTTGAGATATAGGCATCATAAACCCGAAAAGCACAATAACTTTGAATTACATGATGATAAAAAAAAGAAATAATATTCAGTCCAATGTACTTGAAGTTACATGTCCACTTAAAGATAGCATTTAAGCGAGCCTATTCAGGGGCGCGGGGATAAAAAGAACGGAAGCTAATTTCCTTAAAGGAGGATGTCAAAAGGTCCTAAGACCCCACATTTGAATGATTATACAGAAGTAGCATCATATAATTAGGAATTGTCGCAGGAGAGGAGAATTAGTAGCAAAAGCTTTTTCACCAAAATAACATTTCACTCCATGAGTTAGCATCACACTACCAGTCATCACAGTTTTCTTGAAATGAGCTCTCGTAAATAAGAAAAAGAAAAACCATTGATAACTTTCCTCGTGAGCATGAAGATTTATGATTTCATACATTCTTTAACTGGCAAGCAATGAAGTTCTTTTAGAATTGGGGTTATGCATGTAATTGTGGATGTTATATTGATAACTCAGGCAGCAGCATTTTGTAATACTATTTGCACTGAACAAGACAGCATTATATTCCTTCCACACTTTCATGATTTACCTGAATAACAGGAGCATCTTTGAAGTAGTTAGAGAAAAGATTGATGTTGATGGTGGCCGACATGAGGACCAGTTTGAGATCTTCTCTCTGCTCCATCACACACCGGAGGACACCAAGCAAGAAGTCGCCATGGAGATGACGTTCATGTACTTCATCCAAGATGATGACACTGTACTGAGAGAGACCTGCATCTAGTTGAAGCTGACGAAGAAGGAGACCTGGTCAAAATCAGAAAAGAAAATAATGGAACTAGAATCATGCTTTACTGAAATATTCCTAGCTCTATTCTTAAGTTGACAAAGGAAGGAGTCTTAAAAAAGAAATGACAAAGTAATAATCATATGTTATGAAAGGGGATATAAAAAAAATTGAAACTCACTGTAACAGTTTATACGAAAACAAGGAAAACTAGGATCATGCTAGACTCAGAGCCATGGGTCTAAATTGGAATGTTTCAGGAGAATAGAAAATTTCAGTGTTGCCAATTTAGGAAAAGATTAGTGAGATTAGTGAAATTACATTAACAAAATTTCTGTACTGAATCTTGTGAATAATTTCTGTCCTAGATACCAATGGATAGAGAAGGATGTCAGAGTAGACACGAACGTGCACAATTTTGTTTAAAATAATTACAAACTTGCATAGAGTTTTGTATCATCTAGAAAAGGGTAATATAAAGGGGGTGTTGTTCAAGATCAACTGCAAATCAACTGAAACTTTGCAAATTGTAACGCGCTTTTTCATTCGCGCACGGTATGCGCATTTAACGAGACGCGCGTGAAACAATGATTTTGATTGGCGCTTTCCGATCAACTGCAACTTGCGTTCAATTGCAACTTTTGAACAACACCCCCTAAGAATTGCAAATGTGGCTTCCCAAACAGCTCTGACTTACCTTCTGTGAGGAACAGCAGCTTGGTTGCTTGGGTCTTGGTGCTTTCAAATCTGATCTGGTACCCAACTTGGGATCCGTACTCATGAAGGGTCTCGTATCCAACTCTCTTAGCCAATGAGATGCATGCGATACGTCTAGGTTGCGTTACAGCAACAGAGTCGAAGCCAGCACTCATTAAGTATTGTGGTACCTGAAATAAATGAGGACATTTAATGACAATGGGTATAAACTTGAAAATGCACACTTGCATTATCACTAGCCCTGTTTTGATCGAGTTTTCCAGATTATATTTCTCATGGGTTGGGAGGATTAATTTGACATCCCTTAAAAATATTGTTTTTACATGGCATATAACTATAACATTTTGCAGAGATTCTGAACATTACAACATTAAAAACAGGTGCTAAACAACAACAAGATATATTTTTAGCAAATTTTGTTAAATTTCATTACAATTTACCCTCCTTGTCATGATCAGTACCATAATAGTTGTGTATAATCAATTGCACTCCTTATTTACATACTTTTAACTTCTTATTTCCTTTAAAATCTATTTTCATTTCAGGGTTATTCATTAAACATAATACTGTAGAAGCCAATATTTTAGCCATACATAAATGCCTGAATTTAAGACATATTAACATAATAGCGGGTTGTTATTTTCATGTTTTTTTTAATGAAATAATATTATTCACATGTCTATTGGATTTATTTTGAGTGGAAATTTTCGCAATTTTGTAGTCGCGAAATTTGCAAAAATAAAACCCCAGCAAAAATTTCAGCTTTTACATCAGACCCTAAGTGACTTGTGGCTAATAGAAGATCATAGAAAGAGCAAATGATCGGGAAGAAGAGAGAACAAACCTGTGTTGATTTTCCACATCCCGTGTCTCCAGCCACTATGACAACATTGTGCTTCTTAACAGCTTCAATGGGTAGATTGCCCTGGTCTTTGTGCAGCTTGATGAATATATTCATGTACTGTGTTTACAATACTGTAAAAGCCAATATTTTAGCTTACCGGTAAATAAATTTGAGTGAATTGAGTGAAATTCAGACATATTTACTTATAGCATGTTGCTATTTTCACTTTATGAAATATCATTGTACACATGTCTATGGGCATTATTATGAGCGGAAATTTTAGTGACTTTGTGGTCGCGAAATTTGGGAAAATAAAAGCCCAGTAAAAATTTCAGCTTTTACAGTAGACCATAAGTGACTTATGGCTAATCAAAAATCATTGAAACAATATAACGTCGGAAAGAAGAGAAAACAAACCTGTGTTGATTTTCCACATCCCGTGTCTCCTGCAACTATCACAACATTGTGCTTCTTAACAGCTTCAATGATTGTCTCTCTGTACCGAGCTATGGGTAGATTGCTCTGGTCCTTACGCAGCTTGATGACTTTGTTAAACTGGAGAGTAATCAATGCATGAAGGAACACATTTCTTAGCACAAAATAAAACATACATCTACATGAACCTCATATTCTTAATTTTCTTAGATTTCCATATTTTTACTTCAATGTCTAATATATCACAAGTAAGAGATAACAGAACTTGTGAATTAAAACAGACAAATGATAACATGCAGATCTTAGAAATTAAAAACAAATAGTCATAACATAGACACGTATTACACATAAAACATAATTACCCAATTGGTACTAAGGGAATAACAATTAAATGAATTAAACCCAATTTCCTTCAATCAATGGAGCATTTTTAAAAGTTGGACTAATAGATTTAAATTCATGCATGTTTCCTGCTAATGAAAGTACATGTAGCTACCTCAATAAGAAATTTGAATTTCCAAAGTTGAAATCCACATTCAACACATTACTTCTTGCTATGTTGGCAAACTCACGTAAACTTTATAGTTGCCGAGAACCGCCATTGTGTAGAAAACCCGCACCAAATTTGCATCTATTAGTAAACATTCATGCTTATTGGGAAAAAGTCGCAACTTTGTTGAATTAATTGAATTAGTTGATTAAAATCTGCCATACCTGCTGTTTCTGATTGAAGTCCAAGTAGAGCAGAAGAACCTTCTTGAATTCCAGCACTCTCTCTGATGTCAACTCATCTTTTTCTTCTACAAACAAGCAAATAGATTAAAAAAATTATTGTTACTTGGTCATCTGCTGACAGGAAAATCTACTTATTCATTTCTGTATAATAGTCTTTTCTGTGTATGTGTTTTCTTTATATTACTTTGAAGGGAAAATGGAATAGATCTGTTGCCTATGTAAGGGTTGGACCTATTACTTGAAACTGTATTACAAGTTGAAATGTCTGAGTTGCAGTATCAAAATAATCAAGTCCCTGCTTCCCTAATGAGGACAAAGCCATATTGATCTGAGACTACTCAATTGCACCAAGTCTATGATCAACTGGCAACATCAAATTTCCATACCCTTTTTTGTTTACCCTATGTTGACATTCTAAAAGCAGACACTGGAGCAATAGGAACAGGCGAACAGAAAATCGTCATAATGGACAGGGGTAACTGGAGGATCCATACAAGTTCTCTGAAGCTTAACTGACCTCGTAGGTAGGTAAGTTTTTGTTTAAAAAATTTTGAAAACAACAAGTACCATTAATACCAAATACCTCTTTCTAATTCCCAGTATACCAAAGCATAAAAGAAGACACCACCTGAAAGGAGAGAGCATTTTCTTGCAAAGATTAGGAGATCAGTCTGTATAAATTCTAATTGAAAAATGTTGAACTAATAACAGAAGTTTATTGTCTCCAGTCGCAGCTACATGACTGTATTGAGCTCAGCATGTGTTTTCTTGGTATGGCAAGGGTCAACAACTTTGAAATAGACTAAAAAGTACAGTTTATCACAACCTCTTTCCAACTGCATTTTTACCCAGCATACAAACTTACACAACATGAAGACAGAGAACATTAACTAGCAAAAAAGAGATAGATAGAAGTACCAGTGCAAATCTGAAATGAAAATGTGGAGCTAATGAAAGGTTTACATTACCTCCAGTGGCAGCCACATGACTGTATGATCTCAGAGTGTGTTTGCTTGGTATTGTAAGGTCAATGTTGATGCGATGTTTCTTGTCGTAGGTCTCTGGGAGTTTTAGCTTCCCGGTCTTGCCATGCTTGTCGCCATCTGCATTTTTTGCTGTTAGGTAAGGAAAAAGAAACGAATGTTATCATTTTGTCAGAATGAATATCTCATATTGCTGAAGGCATTGAAACCTGAAAATTATTCATAACAGAATTTCTGATTTAATACATACATCAAACATCAGGCATCGAAAAAAATGTAACCTAAAAACGTCCTGCTATTGGAGGCCATAATAATGAGTCATTCGAGTCAAGGTGTATCAAAATATGTTTTCAAAGCCAGAAAGCAAGACTACGAGGTTATGACATTTTGCAGCACTATAACAAAAAAAATTCCCATGAAGGAACAATAATGGTATGCGTAAATAACAGTTTCTGTCCTAGAACATGTTAAACATACAATGAGGCATTTTTTTGTCCTAGTAATAAGAAACAAAGAAAAATCAAACCACTTGAATCAAGGTTATGAAATGTGTCTTACCTTTTTGACCACCTGATCTAGCAAGTTTCTTGCTTTGAAAAGACTGGTACCGTTCAAAGAAGGACCAGAAATCAGCATAATCAGAACTTCCCCTAAATTGAGAAAAAAACCAATTATTGCAGAGCTCTGTAAACAAGCACCCATTTAAAGAGTGAAAAAAAAATGTTCATTAATTGAAAATATGAAAACCAATTGCAAATTTCACAACTTTCTATTTTATATGGAATTATCTATTTATTTCTCAAGTAGATAAAACTGAAATTCTCTGGAGGCACAATGTGAGAAACGTCACAGACACATTATCAATATCAATTTTGGTTAAACAGACTGCCCATTCTGTAATCCTATCAAAAGAAATCATATTGTTACTCTCATGGGCTTATTGCTTAAAACTTGCAATCGAATGCAAGATGCAATTGATTGACAAGCACCAATAAAAACCATTGCTTCATACCCATCTTGTGAAAAGTGCAGACAATGTGCGATTGAAAATGCATGTTACAATATACAGTTGATTTTAAGTTAATTTTCTATCAATTGCAACTTTGTAGCAACACCCCCTCAGAAGGATGAATATTTACCTTTTGAAGACTCCATCATCATCAAAGAATAGTTTGTCTAATTCATATCGATGAGCATCCCAGTCAAAAACATCTAGAGATAAAGATTGGTCTTGGTGAGGTTTCCGTTCTTCCTTTGATTGTAGGTCTGATTGTAATGGTCCCTGGAAATAAGAATGAGAGTAAAAAAAAATTATATTTCTTATACATGGTATAAACAAATATACATTGTATACTGGCAATTCTGTGAATTTGTTAACTGTACCACAATCCACAGTTGATAAGAAAGAAATATGAAACATCTTTATTCAAATATTTGCTTATAAAATTGAAAAAAGGGAGTTTAACAAATTGGTACAGTAGCAACTAAATTTCTACAAGGCTCTTATTTCATTGAAAGTGCATAATGAAGATAAAATGAACAACATTGTAGAATATTGTGAAAATGGCAAATCTCTGCATCACAATCATTAAGGTAATTTTGCAACCTGTATATTTCTGTATCATTTTCAATTAGACACTGACCAATACGTATGGTCCTCTTTTACTTTGGATGCAACTACAGATATCCCCTGTAAATGAAGCTGATGCCACAAACTTTTGGGACTGAAATCAGGATAAAAAATACTTGATTATTACTGAGGGCCCTTTTAACATTTTCTTCCTGAAAAATAGCCCCCATAATATATTTTTGGGGCCTATGTCAGAGTCACCTGTGGTCCAACGTTTATATTGCTAATTGTCCTTTACCCCTATGTATTTTCTCTGCTGTCTGAAATAGATTGACTTCAGGCATTACCCTTGATATCTTGGAATCTTCTCTCTGCTGGCTCATTGAACTCTTAAATGACGAAGTTGATGGTGGTGATCCCTGAAAAGAAGACTTCCTACTGTCTGATGTACATGTAATTTTAGCATCTTTCACCTTTTGCAAGGTTTCTGCATCCCTGAGGTCCTCCGATGTATATCCAAAGTAATTCCAAGATGGTTTCCGCTCTTCTGATGACTGGCCTGGTCTTCTGTTACAACGATGCTCAGGGCTATATCTTGATGATCCTGATTTCCCTCTCCCACTGTCTTTATGATAATCATGTTTTTTGTCTCTGTAGAGTGAAGCGCTTTCATATCTTCGATCTGAGTCAGGTCTCCGACGATCTTTCCTTGAGGAACTCGATCCTTCTGAAGGTCTATGCGAGTACTTCTCTCTATGGCTCTCATGATGTGAGTGCCTTCCATGTCTCTCGTTCTCTTCCCGATCACGCGAACGATCTGACGAGTGCTGGTAGTGATCTCTTTCGCTTCTTTCACGCGGCATGTTCTCCTGAAAGTCAAAAAGAGGGTTCTGTTTAATGCATCAACAAATTATATCTACAACCCTTTGCAATGTAAGTCTACCAATTAGGATTCATAGCTTCTTCTTCTTTTTTTGTTGAGTTCCTCCAGTTCTGGAGAACTGCGTGATCTACGGTGTCGGAGATACGCAGGCAGAAGCGGGTAATACGAGTAGATTTAAGGTGTATATAGAAGCACAGTGTAAAGGATTTCACAGGGATACAGCAGGGATACAGCAGGGATACATTGAGAAGTTAGGTTTTTGCAGGGGTTACAATAATACAAGTTGGGAGCATTTGACATGCATTTCTGACAGGAAACGGAGAGAGTGTTTGTGAAGCTCTGATGTTTGCTCTGTGGGTATTGTGGGAAGGTGACAATCTACCCCAAGGAGTATCAGATTTGTATTGCATTCCGCCTGTTGAGGGTGGGGCGGAATGCATCACAAATCTTATACTCCTTGGGGTAGCATATAACTTACAATCACCTCAATTCTCTAATAACCGCAACATAAAATACCAAGAAAATATTGAATATTAACCATTTAGCATCAAGACTTCTAATTGACTTAACGTTAATAATAAAAGCAAGGTTGTCATAATCGTTAGATTACTTTTATTTATCATTATGCAAAGCCAAAAAACAATGCCAATGGCCCTTTAGTTTTAGTTTTGGCTTGTCTCTTATCTCATATCTGCTTATAAAGTTTTACGTCCATCTGTTTTTGTACAAGTGTCTGGACACCCAAATACCTGTCTACTCGTTCCAACCCCTGTTACCCCTACATCTTCCTTTCCCTCTCCACTCCACTTTATCCCATTCCTACACACTGCATGCACCGTGCACTGGCGCAAGAATCTCAAAAAACATTTACGCACATCTGCATGTGTGGGACTGGCTAGATCTAGAATGAAGCTATAAAAGCTGTGCTGCATTAATTCCTTTCCTTTCATCCCAAAGCGAAATTGTTATTCTAAAAATGAAAACATGGGACAATTATCTAAAAGTATAATTTCAAACACAAGCAACAGTTTATCATAAATAAAGCGGAAACAATGATATTTACCAGAAATTTCACAACAGTCAACTATAATGGCGTAATTATGGCTTTCGTACACGCGCGCTCCTTCTCTCAATGCAAGGTGCATTATGCGGGAGCTGTGCGTACGGGCTCAAAAGCTCAGGAAAATAAAAGTAAAGTCAAAACCACGCCATTTTAGCCTTGACGTACGAGAGAATACCAGCTGGCAGAAATCGAATCAAATTTACTGATAAAAAGTTGTCTACAATTGATTTAAGAATGTCTTTGGTAGAGGAAAAAATTCTTCTGGCATGTATATTTACTGCTGTGGCCATTCTTGCAGCGACATTACTATTCTTCATCAAGAAATTCAGCTCTGGTAGTGGTAAGATTATAAGTCGTTGACTAAAACTTAAAAGTAACACCGTTGCCAACACTTGCCACAAGTCAACGGTCTTCCTCCCGATCGCCTCCCCGTGTGCTTCCGTGGGCTTCCGCGGGCTCCCGCGGGCTCCCGCATCATCCCGATGAGGGAACCCTGGCATGGGAAGGCGATCGGCAGGAAGACTCGTGTGGTGATTCTGATGAGAGAGCCCAAAATTGGCAGGCGATCAGCATAAAGACCGATAGCGATGGTCCAATTTTTGACGGGCATTTCGTGTTATCTGCCTCCGCTCCATTTACAGCCGTCTGTTTCGTCATGGCTGGAGACAGCTAGCGCTAGCCACTTGCATTGACTTGCACATAAATTCTTGTGTAATTGACGAGTAGAGCCTAGAGGGATGGGATTGCTTGCAATTTTTGCTTATTGTTCGTAGTATGACTGACTATTTGCATTGTTTCTCTTTTGCTGTAAAAACAAATGAGTGAAAAATACAAATATAAATTTCCCATGCATTTTTTTCAGATGGAGCTGAAACTGAAAGCAGCGAAGCAAGGAGGCCCCGCCCGGTACAAGTCCGTCAGGGAGATGCCCCTCCAGGGAGAGCGGGAAGAAGACGAGCGAACATACGAGATCGCATGCAGCAGGCTAGGAGAGATGAAGAAGAAAGCGATGAAAACATTGGTAATTATCTTTGTTCTAAATTTGGTTCATAGCAGTAATAGCAAGCAAAGTTCGAGGGGCATTTTATGAGATTTGAAAACACACAAGAAAAGATCATTCAGAAGTATATTTGTATGTTACCAAAGTTATGAAAGATCAGCATACCTCTCACTTGAAGTTCCTGAAATGAAAAATCAATTGATTACTTCTTATGTCTAATTTATATATCACACACCAACATTTACTTTTTTTCCTGTGTCGAATGAAACCCATGGCGGACAGATTGTTGTGAAGTGGCCACCAAAATCAACATTTCTGAGGTTAATAATGCTCACAATCATTGTAGAGGTGGCTCATAAGGACCTGCAACACATTTGGATATGATTTAACATTCTTTGTTATTATAATGTTATCAATTTTTTTCTTTGTCCTCACTATTTTTGGTTATTTTTATATTAATGAACCATTAGCTGTTTATTGTAATAAAGTGTTGTACAATTACACTCCATATAAAATGTGTCACATTAGCAATGAAAAAAAAATAATGTAAAACATACGAAGATCTTACTCTCACTCAGATGTGCCTGAGTAGTGTATCAAACAAACATAATATGAAAGAATTGTGATTGTTTTATTTCCAGAGGAATGGATGGAAGAAGAAGATGATGGAGAGCAGAGAGATTCTGCTGGGAAGAAGATTGGAGCCAAGAAAGCCAAGAAACTTGAGATGAAGGCAGAGAGACAGCGGGAGAGAGAGGTAAGACATAACACTTTGAGCGGAAGGGACAAAGAATTCAGATAAATTGATAAAATGTATTTAAGCATTCCCAATAGCTAAATACAGACAAATAGAATTTCTTTCACTTTTATTCTGCAGAGAAATGTCAAACATGTCATATTTATATCAAACAGGTTTTGCGCCTGTTCAGTCAATGAATAGAGAAGCTGCTTTCTTTTGTTTTCATTAAACGGAAATAAACACCAGACATAAATGTTCTGTCAGTGGATGGAGAAAAATAATGATCAAACTGTGAAAAGTCGAGAAAAATAGGATGATCCATTCCTAAAGTTAAGAATTTTCAAATTTTGATTTACACCCCTCATGGGACCCTTGAGCTGGCAATCTCCAGGCAAAAAATGGTTGCCAACATGGAGAACTATCCATTCACTTTGTACAAAGAATTCCACAAAAAGTATTTTCTTCTTTTTGTAGAAAAGTAGACTAAATTTTATTTTTGTTCAAGCATAATATTGAATTGTCAATTCTGCAAGCATTCCACTTTCCAGAAAGAATAGCATTGATTCCTCAATTGAAATATGACTCTGATCCATTAAAAAAAAAAAAAATTCATGTACAATCCTAATGGGGAGATTCATCAAAAGACAACATTCCGCTTGCCATATCCAAAGAAAGAACTATCATCTGTGTTTCATGATTTTTTGTCAAGATTGTACAGTTTAACCCTTTGCCTCCTGAATCTCGTTACTCTGCGTACAAATTCTGTGTAAATTACAGAAATCAGTCGTCAGTAAGTTTATGTCTTTTTTAATTTTATTCCACAGCTAATGCTCCAAGAGCGAGAGGAAGAAAAAGAGCGAAGAGAGGCAATAGAAGAACACAGGAGAAAATTAGCAGAGAAAGAAAAGGAAGAAGAAGAAAAACGGGTAAGTTTTCATAAGCGCTATAAACCTGAATACTTGTACATAGCACTTTTACATTCACATTAGCTTTTGGGCAATTCCATAATTGGGTCAACCTAAGGGTGAAATTTTGAAACCTGGTAAATCAACCTAAATGACATATCATTTTAAAGCCAATACTTTGAAGTTTCTTAAATTGTAACTTTAATACTTATATTTTCAAGGTCAAGGTCATAGAAGAGATTTTTTACGGAGTGATTTTTGTTTCCGCAATTCCTTAAATTTGTAGTGTAGTAAATATTTCAAAGAATTTTTCTAATTTTTCAAGTGTTGTCATTACTTGTTCACTCATAATGTGTATGTGATAACCCACTCTTCAATCCCAGATAGAAATTTTATTGGGTTTCAAACTGTTAGTTATGTAATTAACATTTGATTATGTAACCGACATGTTGAATTACGTCCGTCACAAAAAAGTTTGATTTTTTTATATTATGAATAAACAAAGCACTCAACAAATCTGATATTCCCAATGCAAAGTAAGCTTGTGGGACTCTACACAGTCACTCAAAAAATTTTGCTCATTACCTCTAATTAATTAATTAACGAGTGGTCGGACGTAAGCTTTTTTACTTACGTCCGACCGCAAGTTTTAATTACGTCCGTCACAAATTCATTTAATGTACATGTACAATTCAATTATTCAATTACATGTACACTGGCTTCTGCAAATCAAATATGATATTACCCTCTATTATTGTGTAAAAATATAACTAATTAGCTTAATTAAGCTTTGTAATTTACTTTAAATTCTTCTGTCTGTCTTAGTACGGATAGATGAAATAAAAACAAAATGAATTGGTCAAAAAACTCTTGCGGTCAGGAGATCTTCGATGGAGTTTCAAACAGCGCTTTCTTTTTTCCAATGTAGCTCAATGGGAAAAAGAACTTATCATTAAAGTGAAGTGGCATTTCTTTGCCACTTCTCATGGGAAGGGTGTAGTGGATGGACTAGGAGGGGCAGTCAAGGGATCGGTATGGAGGTATGTAAAGAGTGGCAAAGGAAGAGCATCGACCCCCTACAGTTTCTATGAAACTGCCATCATTCGCAACCCATCCATCACAATCAAATATATTTCAAAAGATGAAATGATGAAATTCAAAGATGAAAATGAAACCTTTTGGCAAAATACAATTCCAGTACCATATACGCATAAAATCCACTCTGTAGCTCCTATTGGGGAATGCCATTTGCTTGTTCGTGAGGTATCATCCTCTGACGAGTGTCGTCAGGTTCTTGTTAGAAAACAACACAACACTTTGGATGACTCTATAGCAAGCATGGATGAATCCTCTGATGATGAAGATCATGAACTTAAGCTTGAGCTGAAAATTGGTGGCTGGGTATTAGTTGACTATGAGGGAAGATCCTATCCCGGGGAAGTAGTAGAATTTGGAGAAAATAATAAAACAGATGTGAAAGTCAATGTCATGCATTCAGCAGGTGCATTTTGGAGGTGGCCTAAAGCATCAGACGAAATATTTTATCTTAAGAAAAATGTAACACAAAAGATATCGCCACCAACTGTTGCTGGATATAGGGGACAATTCAGTTTTATCTTTTAGAATGATGAATATCCTCATGTTATTAATGAATGATTCTTGTTTGAATGTGCCCATTTACTGTAGAAAGGCAGAAAGTTGATACAGTTCATTTATTCATATTATTTGTAGTGTTTCATGGTTTTTGACAATCATGTTCAATTATAAATATTTGCCTGTCACAGTTTTGACCTCTTGTGACTTTCAAAAGGTACTGTAACAATTTTCTAATAAGATAAATAATGAAATGCTGTGCAGTTGGTTCTTTCTTTTTTACTGTTAGGAAATACTATACGGAAGGTACTTTAGAATCTCGAAAATAGTGGAGGTAGCATCTAAGAGAAAGAGGGGGTTAATGAAAATAATATGCTATTTCTTGTACTCAATCATTTGTTATTGGTTCTTATTACCCTGTTTGACAATTTGCCTGTATTTTTTAATGTAATGTAATGTGATGTTTCTTTGTTATTTAGTCAAACAATGGCACATACTTGTATTTCATTACAAGATTACTGTATGTTTTACCTAAAAGTTCGAAAGAGAGGTACAGTACATTGTATGTATTATATGTTTCTTTAACATACATGTACATGTAGTATTTTAATGTTAACCTTGTTTTACAACATGGTTATTGTCTCCAGTATAAGGTATGTTCCTTATTTTATATTTTACTTAATTTCCTAAAAGTAATGATATTAACCAAATGATGGCATATTCAAAATATCTGATTTCATATTGTAAATCTCACAGAAATACATTATAAAATCCTCAACTGATCTAAGGAACAGGAAAATACCATTCATTTATCATATTTAATCAAGTTTGTAAAGAATAACACCATAATTTATGAAAAAAGGTTAAAATTTCAAATTCCCATATGTATAATACACTTACGTCCATCACGGACAATTTTTACGTCCGACCGTTTACGTCCGTCACGGTAATAAAATGGATGTAACAAAACAGTCAATTATAAAATTAACAATATTTTGGTAATTAACTATGATTTTATATCTTATTCATGAAATTATACCTGAATTTGCAAGAAAAAATAAAATAATTCACAGAGTTTTTAAAATCAAATTATGATGTCTGAAAATATCATTTCTCTGCTTACGTCCGACCGGACAGTGTTTTTATAATTACTCAAGGTCACTGAGCTTAGGTGGTCTCCAAATCATGTGGCATTCTATTTAACTCATCAAAACACATTTCTTCATAATAAGGAAACATAGGATAAACAAAGGTGTTTTGGAATATTGCTCATTGAAGTGTCTGAAAATTACGTCCTTATTTATGGAATTGCCCTTTTACAATTAATATCATTCATTATAGTATTACAGCTAGAGAGCCAGTTGATTTTGAATATTACTTTGTAAGGAATGTAAGTTTCCTGCAATATTTCTGTAAGTTTTATTCTGTTTTATTTTATGGGATTCCATTAGTGTGAAGTCGAGATAAGATGAGCTTTTTATAATACACCAAGTCCAGTTTAACACCATCCTCCCCCCCCCCCCCCCCCTCCCTCCCTGAAAATCCGATGATATTCAATATGTAAATGGAGAAATTTATAAATGTATGTGGTTTTACATCAAATTATATGGATGTATTGAATCAAGAGCTCAATAAGCAAAACTATAAATTGACTCCGTGCAAGTCAGAATTCTTTAGTTACTTTCTGTCGATGTTAATGTCAGACCAATAGATATGGCACTGTGATCCCATAGTGTTGGGCTTTATTGCAATGTAACGAATGATTTGTGTAAGTACATTTCAAAATTAAAAAACAATCAAACTCTTATTTGAGGCAATGATATCTAAAGAAAGATATGCAGACCTCCCAACCATAAGGAGTTCTGAGGAAAGAATATTAATTTATGACTATTTTGAAAGAATTTCAAAACCATTTCAAAAAGAGTTTTCCTATTTTCTTAGATAATTCTACTACACAGTCCTATGGGAAACCTAGTTTATTTGCTCTTTTCCAGTTGTATGGGTCGAGAGGTCTGTATATTGTATGTGTCAAATTAAAACGAAATATTGATTTATTGATATACTTTTTTATATTTTTTTTCTAGGAAGAGGAAGAAAGGCTGAAGAAAGAGGAAGAGGAGAAGAAAGCTTATGAAGATTACCTGAAAATGAAGGAAAGTTTTGTAGTTGAAGAAGAAGGCAACACACAAGTCTTGACAGAAACAGAAGTAAGTATTTTTAGATTAAAATGGGAGAACACAATTACTTTCTAGCAGACCATTTTAGGAACTTGAAGAAAAAAATATTTTAAATGTTTACAAACTTACCAAAATTACCTCAGAAAAACCAAACTTATGTCAGAAACCAAAACTACCTCGGAAAAAGCCGAATTCTGTCCTTATATGGATAATATTGACTAGAAATTCTTTCAATTTTCTTTGGTAGAATGATATTGTAAAACCTACTTTGAAATTTAATTAATGGAATGTTCATTTCAAATCTGGAATTTATTTTGTTTTAAATCCTATGAATACCTTAGCAAACTTTCTTTTCTTTCTTTTCTTTTTTTCTTGATGCATTCCAACCTATCTAGGTTTATGATAATTGCTGCTAAAAGTGGTATCAATATCAGAGGAATTAACATAACATAACATTTATCTAGCGCAGAAACTATTTGATTATATTCTACTGCGCTTAAGAGTTCTTATCAGTGAGGTCTGGGACTTGATCATTCCACTGAATCTTGATCATTCCACTGAATCTTGATCATTCCGCTGAATCTTGATCATTCCACTGAATCTTGATCATTCCACTGAATCTTGATCATTCCACTGAATAAATGTGATGTGCATAGTCCTGAGTAAAATATATCGTAATGCCTAAAATTTTATGTTGAAAAGATGTGTTTTTAGGTTTTATTTGAAACAATGAATTTCTTATATCAAAGGGGAGTGTATTCCGAAGTTTGTGAGCTGCACATGCAAATGCTCTGTCTCCCAGTGTGACTTTTGTCTCTTAAGCTGATCACTAATGCCGGATAGTAACGAAAATGTTTCAATAACATTGAATACACTGTTTGTTTTTTTCTTAACAGTCACAGTCATTGCTTGAAGAATTCATCAACTATATCAAGAATATGAAGGTTGTCTTACTTGAAGATTTGGCAGCTCAGTTTAACATCAGAACGCAGGTAGGACTTTCCACCTATTTACTTCCTCTTCACGTTATTTTACATGATAAAATCAGTGTGGTGTTTCACCAAGATATGGAAGACTTTAAGAATGACTGGTTTTATTTCGTGTTCTGAATACTTGATCCCAGTCGTTCTATAAATCTTTATGAAACACCGTCCAGAGACTTGTTTCACCAAGATTAGAAAGACTTTAAGAACGACTTTAAGTTCGCCTGGTATTAGTTCTTGCGCTGAGTGCGCGTAATATTGTGAACCATTACGTGCAAGAAGAAATACCGGTTGATCTTAAAGTCATTCTGAAAGTCTTTCTTATCTTGGTGAAACACCACCCAGGTCACCATGTAACCTTATTTAGTAACCTCTGTCAGCGCCACATGAGGAAATCTCGAAGGATGTGTACTAGACTGCCAAATGTTACGTTAGGAAAGCACAAATATCAATTATAGTTGTAAATCTGCAAATTCATACCTTTAGGGATTACTCTAGTTGCATAGATATTTGCTTTGGTGAAGCTTGCAGCGCTGAGCAATATCTTGCATTGCGTATAATTGGGAATATCTCCTGGATATTTTTTTGGACAGTTATACTAAAGCAAATGGCAGTGAGAAATCATGTATTCACAAGTGTTATCTCTTGGCTGCAATGAAACCACTTTGGGGTGTTGTTCAAAAGTTGCAATTTATCGCAAGTTGCAGTTGATCAAAACGTGCCAATCAAAATCACTGTTTCATACTATTCATGCAAATCGGCATGCGCAAATGAAAATGCATGTTACACTTTGCAACTCATTTGCAGTTGATTTTTTATGAATGGTAAACACCTCGTATTTTTATTACAACTCTGTTTAAAAAGTCATTTGTCCTGAGAGTTTGCTGTGAAAATATGTTAGAAAATTGCAGAATGTTCATTTGATGAATATTTTGTGATGATAGTAGCAAAGAAGTAGAGTGATATGAGTTGAAAATACTGTATGAAGTAGACCCATAATTTTTGAATGACATTCGAATAGGAGAAATACAGTAGTTACCAAGATTGTCACTTCAGCTCATACAACCCTTTTTTTCCAATTTATACTGTATGCCATGATGTTATTGTTCCCCTTCATTGTTCTTAAATGCCAAGTCCCTTACAATATTGAAAAGGTAGAAGGGTCATATTTTTACAAGTCATTTGGTATTACTCATCAACGGTTTAAACCCATGACCTATCATTTAGGCAGGCCCTCTTACCATTAAGCATCACACACTCTAGTCAGTTAAGCCCCAGTCACATAGATGCCCTGACTGAACATGTTTCAACACGACTCTTTGT
>BQKZ01006206.1:10146-33203 GCA_036244855.1 Temnopleurus reevesii | reverse complement strand
CGAGTCCCAAACTATAAAAATGGAATAAAAAATTTAGTCAAGTTATTTGCGTGACTTCAAATTCAGAACGCAAAAACAGATACAACATGAAAAAGTACATGTGGGACTGGACTACATTGCAATGAACATGAGGAAAATTCACTAAAGAATTCGCCCCCAAAATCTACAAAACTAATCATATTAGAACAAACTGACCTTGATCTGATGAACTAAGGTGTAAAGAGCGTTGATTTGATTTACGTTCCACCAACGATTGTTCAACAATGCCGTCGCTATACAGCGGTCCATGCTGTATGCACAAAGCAAAGCCAAGTAACCACGCATGCAATGAAGGGAAATTGCATGTACCGTAATATGAATGGCTTTCCGCCTCCTTCCGAGTGCGCACAATTCCGATGAAAGCCAGTCAGTTAGGGATCGTCTGAAAAGCGCTGATAATTTAGGAATCGCGTGCAAAGCGCTGACATTATTTAGGGACCGCCTGCGAATCGCGGATTTTCATTATTTTTCATGGAAAAGTGAAAACACGGGGGAAAAAAGCAAGGATCGGGAAAAAAGCGGAAATCCGCGGATCCGCGGAAAATTTTCATGCCTGTATACAGTATATCAATTGTCACCACTAATTGGCGACTAATCGATAACTCAAGATGTTGATTATAAATTTTCATCTGTGTTGGTTACATCCTGAGCAGGATACCTACCACGTGTCTACAACCCGATCCTTGATTGTGACATCAAGAAGGTCAAATCTGGTCAAATCGTGAGGAAGGCTGCAGGACTTACCCCAAAATTTAGAGATTGTTTTTTTAATGTGTTGAGATCAAGACAAATTTTCAGACCTCACAATATTAACAATATGATTCTGTTTGTGCTAGACAAACATGCGACCGTTACAATTACCAAGCTCTTTAAAAAAATTTAAAGAAACCATACCTTTGCGTGGTCTCTACTGATCCCTACAGTAGATGCTGTCATACTATGCATGTCTGTTCCTTCGTTCTTCTTGCCCTGTAACATCATCCAACTAAACGCTGTACAACCTGCATAGAATAAATATAATAGTTTTTGTTTCATAAGAATAGAAAAGCAACCCATAAATGAATATATACACAGAAAAACACTGAAGGAAATGCTGCATCAATGCTGCCTTTGTAAGTATACCCTTTTTTCAAAGGTTATATTTTTCCTGTACAAAAGGAGGCCTGGGATGAACTACAAGATAATATTTGTAAATGTAGCCCTAACTTGTGTTAGCTACTATTGTTTCTTAAAACATCTTTCAAGGCAGCCTTATTGCATCTATTGTCTAGAATTTGTTGACCCTACAAATCGATTTGTCTTATCTACAAATTTATTTGCAAAAAAGTAAGATTCCTTAGCCACATTTGGAAAGAAAATACACTGTATGGCCAAGAATACATTTTGGCCTATAAAAGAAATAAAAATCATAATACTTTGGTAACAGACTGTACAGATTCACATACATGTATATGATAGGTTAAGAGAATGTAGCATAAAGAGGGTAATGTGCCTGTGAATAACAAAGAATCTTTACATTTCTTTGTAGCTTTTCAAATAAGACTAGTAATTGATTTAGTGTAATCAATGATTATTGTATGAATTTCATAATTATATTCCTAACTTAAATTTTTTTGAGGAACCATATACTTTTCATGACTAACGTGAATATTGCATATCGTTGTTGGTTACCATGGAATCCAGCAAAGTTCTTGTCACCAAGGAGGGCCGCAATCCAGAGTTCTTGAGAATCAACATCTGCTCCTACAAAATGGTATCCTGGAGGGCATTGAACCATGGACTTTAGCTCACTTCCAACACGATCGGTCTATTACAGACAACAAAATATAAACATTTATATCAAATACACTTCAAGGATCATCTTCAAATGTTCCACAAAAGAATTGTGGGGTGTTGGTTATAGCTTTTGCCTTCCAACTAATAGGTCACAAGTTTGAATTCAACACATGGCATTAATTTCCTTCAATAAGCAAAATATTCATCAACATTGTGCTGCACTTTACCACAGTGTAATTGGGGACTGGTTGGGTGTGACCATCTTGTGGTCAATAACAGTGTCTTGAAACGTCTTGAATATACAATTCTACGTTATTGCAGGGCCTGGTTGGAGAACATTGCTAGAGTGGCCACACTTATCACTACCTGTATTACTATAGAAAATGTTCATATCAAAGATCTTAAGATCATGAACATTTTTCGATAAAAATATTGCAAAATGTCGTACATGTGATTTGAATTATCATATACAAGCGTGTACCCAGGATTTGGAGACCCAGGGGGCTCAAGAAATTTTCGGTTTTGCACCCCGCACCTCCTTCGAGGAGCTGACAAGAAAAAAAAAACCTTAACCCTAATCCCATGGGGGGGGGGCTTTTAAAGCCCCCCCCCCTTCTACAATTTTCACGATAAATCTGAAACGCGAGAAGCTCGCGCCATAAGTTTTTCTGACTTTTATCTTTCAAGTCTCGCGCAACTTTTGACACCAAAATCGTGATGACCGGGTCTGCGGTATCGACGCTACGCGCATTTGAAAAATATTCGTCGCGCCAAATATGAGTCCAAAACGTGATTTTATGTACAAAGTCAATGCAAATTGTGTTTTTAGTCAATATTCATAAATCCTTGTCTATTTTGCATATTAATGCATGAACTGAATTTAAAATTTATTTTCTATGCCTCTAATAATGTCACCAACAATTCCCATCGAAAAAACAATAGAAATAATAAAGTCGAAAAAACAAAGAAATACACAAGATATTCACAAAAACAATAAAATACATAAGAAATAGATTTCGATTGCATTTTCTTTCCATGACAATATGTCTGAAACATTACTATGAGTATCTAGACCAAAAGTCGGCACATTTGGAGCTTCAGCAAGTGATTTATTGCTGTTTGTTAGAATTCATGCATAATAATGCATAATTAAAGCCTTATTAGCATAATGAGTAGATTTTTGAAAAATTTGACTACGCAATCTAAGAGTTAGCATCGCGGGCTATGTGCATGCCAAATTTCGGCGCGATCTTGCGGTCGACGGCGAAGATCAGAACAAATCATGAACTCACTCTAGCATTACTTGCAGTCAGCCATGTTGGCTCCACTCCTCTCCTAGTAACTGTTCCCGCGGTGATGACCCTCGGAATGATAGCTCCATAGAAACCATCCTCATCATAGTCTGGGTTTCGTCGCACCGTCAATGGGATCTCGCTCTTCTCTAAGCCTACAACCATCTGAGAACTATAGAAGAAACAAATTATCGTCAACATCTGTACATCTAAGTGATGGGACAAAGAACTGAGGAAACATCGACATAAAATGCAGTTGCTTCTCAAATACATATCAATACTGGTACTGGACCGCAATGGGAAGCTTCGTGTAGTTTACAATCAGGTACAGGGCGGTGTTTCACCAAGTTACGAAAGACTTTTAAAAACGACTTTACATAATACTGGGGTCAATTCTTGTACTGAATGATAGAGAATCTTATGCACATACACCAGTCTTGCTAAGTCGTGTGTAACTTTAAGAGCGATTTGGTGAAACGTCGCCCAGGACGTGCAAGGCAAATACACTCAAGTTGGGATACACCAACGGTTCTGCAGACTGTGAGTGTGGAAAAGGTAGCCAGACTGTGTCTCATCGTGTAAGCTGAAATATAATACCTCAGACTTTTACCAAGAAACATTCCATGATAATCCTTCCTTGAGTTCTATGAAATAGCTGGCCAGTGACAGTGTACTGAACAAACCCATAAAAAGGACCACTCACATTAAATATTAGTTTTTGTAAACCTCAAGCATCCAACTTCACGATGAATATCAGTAGCAATTATCTCTTTTTACCTGATTCTCTTTTGTGCATTCCTCCAGAATGAGATGAACTTATTGATCTCTAGAATCCTGTTGGCTTGTGCCCCGCCCCCTGATCTCAGCGTACCATCTTCAACCTTGTTCAGAAAGTCCTTGGCAAGGGGATTCCCGACATTGGAATCTGCTCCATCCTATCAAAATGACAAAAATGAAAATGAAATAATTGCAGTAATAATAATAATAATAATATACACAAAAAGTAGTGCAAAGTGCTCATGGCAACCACATTTTAAGGAAAAGAATAATAAATGCTGCCAACCTCGCACATGCATAAATTGTATCATTGCATCACAATCAGAAGAGGAAAATGTAATTGTAGCTAAAAAAAAAAATTCAGTACTAAATGGGAGATATAACATCAAAGAAGATGAAAGCTAGAAAGACAAAATATGAAAACAATCAAGAAGGAAAAGAAAATGAACAGGAATAAGAGGTAGAAAGTGTAGATATAAAGAAGATGATTAGGAAGAAGGGGAAGGAGGAATAGAATATTAAAAAAGAGAAGGAAGGGGAGACTCATAAAAATTAAAAGACATTTACATCCTTTCTATCACAGAATATAATCATGATTATTTCCTACCTTATGAGGTAGTTTATAGAACCAACATCCAGAAATATTGACATCTTTGACAAGTAGCCTTCCACTATGGCTTGGGGCTGATTTTGAGTTCTGGAATGGAAATAGTATATGACACAAACCTGTCCACCAGAAATCACACTCCTCACATTTACTTTCCTCCTTTGTTTCTATAGATATCTATGATGGTCAAACATCATCACACCCATAACGCATAATGATGAATAGACATGTTTATCCTTTCTTTCATTGAATAGATTGAAGACTTTATTTCCTACCTTATGAGGTAGTTTATAGAACCAACATCCTGGTATGTTGACATCTTTGACAGGTAGCCTTCCACTATGGCTTGGAGCTGATTTGGAGTTCTGGAAAAGAAACCAGAATAACGGCTATTAGATGAGAAATGATTTCTCTACACAAGCTCATAGTCAATGGGTGATTTCATGTACCGGTACAGCGTTTGTGGCTGGTATTAGTGTTAACAGCTTTAATTTCTGCTTGAAACCAACTCTTAACAACAGCGCTCAGATTAATGGGTTAATACTGATGATAGAAAGCTAAAACCTATGAGCTCATCTTACAAGCTCTATGAATCAGTGTGAAGAATTTAATTTTTAATGCCAAAAATGCAGATATCTTTTTAAATTCTTATTTCAAAGTGGCATTTAAAAATTTGTATTCTCAAAACTTCCACGGTCTAAAGAGAAATTTTGGATTGGTGAATTTGTGTGATGTGAGGAAAGCTGGGCCTGCGTGGTAACACTTACACCAAAATCAATTTTTCTCAATCCCTAAGGGTGTACAGTAAGTCACTGGAAATTTGTATACAAAATTAAACAGCGTCGGCAGAGCTTGGTTCAGAAGACAAAATTTGTTCGAAAGCAAACACCATAAACCTAAACTACATCACTAAATTCAGAGGTCAACACTAACACTGGCCTTTTTTTTCATTTCACTATTGGTGTTTAATTGTGATTTAATGCTATTGACACCAGCCACAAACACTGTACGTGAAACAACCAACTGTGACATCAATGATTGTGATTAATAATATTTCTTAATATACAATGTAGATACCACAGGAACAAAGTTCATGAATGTACATGTAATCCACCAACCACTTATCTTAAAAGGCACTCATAATCAAGAAATTTTATTGGTACTTTTCAACAACTGTTTCTATGATTAAAACGAAAACAGATTTTCAACAGCTCTATGTTTGCAGGTGGCACTTTTCTAAAGTGTCCACATGACTTTCAATATGCAAACAAGTGTTTAAATTGCCCAAAATGCATCATGCTTTATACTTTCACAGGAATAAGAGCTCCACATCTATTCAAACATTGAATGCACTAAGGGAACTACATGAATGTACCTTTGTAGAGTTCATCTTATGTATGTCATCATCTTCATTACTATCGCTCATGGCACCATCAAAGGAAACGGATGGTTGTGTATCATGTCTCTCTAACATCAAATCCTCGAGGCTCCTACAGAAAAATGAACAAACAAATTGGAAAATAAGAAAATAGAGGGTGAGACAAATTGTGGAATTTATTCCCGCTCAAAAAAAAATCACAAGCAAAATGTAATTTTTTAAAATTGGGAAGATATAAATGCACTGGTTTCCTGAAAAAAAAATGATATCTAAAAATGGAAAACTCCTATAATTGTCTTCATCTCACCCTCTACACGAGAGCCCTAATTTTCATCTTTCATATCTGTATATTTTTACAGTGATTTTGACAAAGTGAAAGGAATTTTAAACGAGTAAAATCTTTTTCAATGTCGGACATTATTCATTATTAAATGATGACTCAAGTAGTTCATAAAGTGAATTAAGAAATGAAAAAAAAATGGAATCAGACGTAGCAAGATATTGACTAATTCATAGAAATTGAATTTGTAGTTGGCATGCTAAGAAGAGCAATACATCTTCCATCACACTTTGATGTTTTTGGTTTGATCTACAAGGCACCTGTAGCCCCATCCAAGCTTACTTGTGTATTGTAGAGGTTTGATATCCCAATTAAGTTTTTAATTTCCACTTACTAAAATTATTATGGTGTCATACTTCGAAGTACATGCATGCACTTACTTCAAAGGAAAGGAAGAAGAATCTTCAGCTTTGTGTTGATATCTAGTGTTTGGTCTACCGGGCACAAGGTAGCCCCATCCATGCTTACTGGTGTAGTGCAGAGGATATCCATCCCAAGTAAGGCGCAGGAGTTTAGGCGTTATTCTCGTTTGTGAGCTGATTAATGATGGACCTGGAGACCAATCTGCGTGGTTCTTCCTTGGACACAACTCTCGAAACCAGCTGCATTGAAATATTTTCAGGATAATGTACTCTGTACCCTTGGGGATGATCATTCATACTTGTATAAAGGGTTCATATAATATGCATGCCAAAGTAAGAAAATATTTGATAAGGTACATGTAGTATTCCTACAGCTAAGAAAATGCGTTTGTTCAGTCATCTCTATGCATATGTATCTCAGAAAATGAAACAAATTTGTTTTCTCATCTTCCATTCATTTAAAGAGAAATTACAATGTTTTTCTTCTCTTCAATAACATCACAGAACTAAAATTACATATCTTGTTAAACGCTTACTCAGGTTATTAGTTCTGAACACCAAGACCAAATACTCAGTCTTTATAGCTGATGAGATCATTTTAATCGCTAGATCTCTCAAACTAGTCTTCATATAAAGCCATATATCATCCACATACCTAACAATATAGATGTATTGGCAGTGGGAACAAGTTATACTTACGCAGGGTAACCAATCATGTGCTGGTTCACTTTGGGGATCTTCTCTCTAGTCCCTAAAACATCTTCAACACAACTTTCCTCCTCTTCTTCTCCTTCCCCATCTCCATTTTCACTCTTAACCATCTTTTCCTTTGAGTCCTCTTCCTCTTTCTCCTTTTTCTTCTTCTTCTTCTTACTTGTCCTCTCAGATGGAGGGACAGTTTTCCGGAGTTTGTATTCGTCTGCAGTCCAATCTAGCTCCCAAAGCCAGGGATCATCTTTGTACCTACAGAGTAGAAACAAATAAGGTTACATTTAATCTTATGAAAACATAGGAAAACATTGTGGTGTAGTGCTTCTGACTCTTGGATTTCAACCAGATGAGTGCAGGTTCAAATCCCACTCATGGTGTTAATTTCCTTCAGCAAGAAATTTGTCTACATTGTACTGCGCTACATTGTACTGCACTCACCTCAACTTATTATATTGCTAACCAATCTCTCTGGTGGGTTCCTACTGGCAGAGGGAGAAGAGGCATACCATGAATGAACTGGCAACAGACTGTCTGCGAAGATGTTATAGAGTGGGAGGATATCTCGGCCCTAGTCGTCGATAGATAAAGCTGGAAGAAGATTACTGCCTCATGCTTCAGACTACACAGGAGCTACTTAGGGGGTGTTATTCACAAGTTACAATTGATCACAAATTGCAGTTGAACAGATCGCGCCAATCAAAATCGTTGTTTCATGCACGTCTTGTCAAATGCACGGACTGTTTACAAATGAAAATGCGCGTTTCAATTTGCAAATTTACTATGATTTGCAGTTGATTTGCGATCATTTGTTGCAACACCCTGTAAGTCTTTGTATGTCAACTCATCATAACTAAAAGAGGACCTGACTGTAGATTTCCCCTTCATAAGCTTATGAACCTACATGTAAACATACTGAAGCTCTTGTAACATTATGAGAATACTACTCAAGTGATCAAGTTCAAAACTGGTTTCAATCTGGTTGAGTGAAAACCACTTGTGAAAACTGGATGAGAATGTAGAATAGAATAATGATAATAATAATAATAATAGTTTTCTTTATATAGCGTCTTTTCGTAAGATTCAAAGAATGTAACACTGCTAAGCTTCTTACTTGTCTTGATGTAGCATGTTGCAAGCATCATTGGCAAGGTGCATCAAGGATTGCTTCATCTCTTGTTGAAGATTATCATACGTCTCCTGCGCATCTCGCAAATATCTCTCCCAGTTCTGGTTGATGGGTAAGTAGGCCTGTCCCATCTCGAGCATGGCAGCAAACGTTACAGGGTGGGGGAATCTGAGAAAGAATCAGTATATGAAATCATATTGACAGGACTACTCTTTCATACATTTACTGTTCAAAAAGATGTTGCAGACTTCCATTTCACAGGTATAACTACTAGTTATAATGGCCGATAGGTATGAATTATAATTCTGTCCTATTTTGATGCAATACATAAGAAAAACTTGTGAAAATATATTTCAGTATAAAATTCAAGTACATAATTTAAAATTCAACACAATACCAACTTACCTCTCAAGAAACATAGGCAAAACTTGGCTGATGACCTTGTGTGTAGCAGCTACATCTTGGGCACAGTATGTCATCAAAGACTAACACAGAAAACAGAAAAGACATAACTTTTTTTTAAATACATGCAACCTATTTATCACAGCAGTGTTTTCAACTCAATTTTTAGTTCACTTCCTGACATTTCTTTAAACGTTGCGAGTTCCTGCTTCTTTCTCAATAAAATGAAAATCGCCTAATTAGTATATTAAGTTTTAGCCAGAATGTTAATGTAAATACAATTGAATGGATGTTCACTTGGATTATATCTCCATTCCGAAACATGATAATCAATTGCGTATTCCACAAAGGATGGGGCATACAGGTATACATGCTATAATATAACATTCTGAAATAAAGTTCTCCTGATATCTAAAAAATGAGGATGACACACATAAATATTCAATTAACTTAGCTGTCCACCCAATGTAAAGTAAATTCATACTCTCATAACCAGCTAAGCTGCAAAGAGATTATACGAGTTAATTGAAAAAGTTGAAAACTTGTCAGAAACTTTGTTGTTTGATCATAAATTGGTTGCTACGGGAAGCCATATCTTAGCAACTGTTTGACCTCAGGTTAGAATATTTCAGAATTTTCCATCAGCCAGATACAATTTTTTTCTTTCTTTTTACCCTCCCACAGGGCTCCTTTATTGAACATAAAACAAATATTTCATTTACACAAATTTGTTTACATTTCAGACATTTTTCAACAACAAAAACGTTATTGTGAAAACAATTACTTACAGAACATTTGGTGTGAGTTTCAACACATTCAAATGGGTTGGATTACATTGATTTGACAATTTACTTTTACCTGAAAGTCCTCTCTGATATCAGCCATGCTGCCATTCACGAAGACATTCCTCTTTGTCTTATCCAATGAGCTACCATCATCGCTATATAACCTGTACACATCAGCTAAGTTGTTAGGACTACTCTCCGCTAGCCAAGCTGTGGCCTGTAAAGTAACAACGCAGTATGAATAAAGTCAGACTAGCTACAAAGCTGATCTAGGTGTTTCAATTAATGAGGGACCAGTTTGTGATATACATGTATTGGTGTCCCTGGTACATTGTAAAACTTCATCTTTTTCATGGCTCCATAGAAATGGTCAAGAAAAAAAATATAATTTAATGAGATTATAAGCTTTTCTATCATTCTAAATTTGTATCCTCAATTCAATGGTCATATTCATCTCCACCAAGACCTTGGGCCACAATAAAAGTGTGGTTTCACAATATAACAGAGTCACCAAAATGTCAGCAACTGGCCCCCGAATTTATAGAAACATCCATATATGAAAAGTTCATTTGTTATGAAAGAATTTATTATATCAATTGCGAAATAATTATTGGGTTAATTGTGAGAGAATTCATTGTATTGATTGTGAACTAATTAAAATTACAAATTGTGAAAGAAGTGAACTGTATTCCCTCCTTAGTTTTGTGTAATGTCCATTACTAGAATGAAGCATCATACCCTTTAGCTTATCAAAAGAATTTTATAGTGAGAATGACTACAGAATGAAATTGGGCCGGTTAATATACCGGTAATTGTCACCTATCTGGACCAAATAGATCCATAATGAGTTAAAAGGCCAAATAAAAAATGTATGATCGTTTATTATGAAATTCTAAACTCACAGGGGGACCAAAGGACTTCTTGTTATGCTTCTTCTGGAGCCAGGGTGCCGCGGTCGCACCCCCTCCTCGATCATTGACCTGCCACAGCGCCCTCTGTAGAGTGGTCTGGCCAGATACACACATATGAAGGCTCAATGTGTCGAGGAAGCGAGTCTTTGTCCCCTGTTAAAAAAGAAAATGGTGATTAAGAATGTTAAATAATAATAATCTGACCGCCACGGCTTTTTGCACATTTTCACTAAATTAATTGCTATTATTTTGAGTAGAAGAGACAAAGGATTTGGACAAAGCATACAACTTCATTCAAGCTTTCACAATAGCGAGAGGCACACATAACAATTTCATTCCCTCTTATTATGTAGAAAAATGATGAAATACCACAGCACCTTCATCACACTGATGGAACACAAATGGTTGCAAATGATAAATCAGAGAACCAAAGCTTGATATGCCCAACCCCTTGTAAAGAGCTCTGATATAAAGAGATCTCGTTATAATAAGGTAGTTTTCCTGGTCCCATCTCTTTGTATTTTATTGCATTATGGCCCTGATATATCAAGGTTTCGATATAAAAAGATAATTTCTCTGGTCCCAAGGACCTTGTTATAATAAGGTTTGACAGTACTTGATATCGAATTCATTCCAAATAAAAATAAAAATATTAACCTGCAACAGGTACTGTTCTTTGACAAAGCTACGGTCGAAGCTGACGTTATGGCCAATAATCAACCTCTCTGTCCACTTCTTGCTGACTGGTTTTGTAGAGCCTTTCTTTGTCTCTAGCGGGATCAGATCGGGAAGTGTCAGCTTCTGTGACAGGGCGAGATGCTCTTCTATTAGGCGAGGACTGCACCATGAATACCTGAAATGGATCAAAATCAATGAAAACCAGGGATGTATTTTACAAAGCAATTAGCAGGGGTATACACATACTACACACATAGACTGTCATTCTTTCCTTATTATGTCGTTTTCCATCTGAAATTGTTTCCTTGGCTGTCCAATGACAGCAATTTTGTAAAAGAAAGGTCTCTTATTTTTCTTTTTGGTAAAATTCTCTATTCTACAGTTATAATCAAAGACCTAATTTTTTTTCAATCATATCTGGCTATTTTCAAAGTAGTAAGCCTGTATTAAAGGGGACAACCAAACATTGTTTTTTTCCAGGGGGAGGAGGGGGTGGAGTCCTTACCATGCATTTTCTGAGACAGCTACAGCCATAGTAGGGAAGTTTCCTTCTGACATACAGCACTCCATATCAAACACAAGACTTTGATCTTCAGGGAAATCCACCGGGATGGGCTCTTGGTCTTCAATGTATCTTGAATGATTAAAAAGAAAAATTAACAATAAAAGCATCTACCAGCTAAAGTACAAAATTAGTTAATTTACATTAATTTTTTATCCTCAATAGAGATGCCACATGGTGAAGAATTACTTTTCTGAAATTGTAAAAAATTCCTCAACTTCAAAATGGAATTTTGCCCATTCTTTTTTACACAGGCATCCCATAAAAAGTTCCTGAAGAGAGACATTCCTGTCTAAGGGGTTGTTGCTCAAAGGTTGTAATTGATCGCAAGTTGCAGTTGATTGGAATCAAAATCGCCAATCGCCAATAAAAATCATCGTTTCATGCGCATCTTGGTAAATGCGCACACTGCGCGCGAATAAAAATGCGCATTACAATTTCCAACATTGCAGTTGATTTGCAGTTGATTCTGAGCAACACCCCTTAAGAGATACTTCTAATTTTGTATTGAGGCATCAATATTTTGACTTTGCTTGGCAGATTATTTGAACAGAATACAGTAATCTAATTCAGTGACTTTTCTGGAATTTATCTTGGCGTAGAGTAAGAAATATGCATTAGAACATATCAACTGTGTCAATACACATATTAAAAACAACTTCATGCAAGACAAATGAGGTAAATGTATATAAAATTGCCAGCAGTACATAAGTGCTAGGGTGTCACTCATGGACAGAGTAAGAAAAAGTTAGGCATTTAAATTTCAGTTGATTTGACTGAAATTTTGAGCTAAAGGTGCCTCATTGTAGTACCTTCTAGGATCCAATATCTTTCTGGTGCAATGCAAGACTTACATCATTTTGTCTTTTTCCTCCACCCATTACCTTTCTTTCTGCCATCTACAATGCATTCTTTACAAGCTTCTTTCTTTTAAACTTCCTTAAATTCTGTGTGTAAAATTAAATTTACCAAATTGTAAACTAATGAACTGCTTTATTTTCTGTATTGTCACCATAATTGTAAAATGAATCTTTTTCTCTTTTTTTTTTTTTTATTAAACAAACGTAAATTATTCAATTAAACTCCATTCATTAGCTGGATGTCTTACTTTGTCCATCCCTCTTGGAAACTCCACTCTTCCGGCATAGGTGGTAGGGCAGCATCTGCAAGATCAGTTGCCATGTCCAGATAAGAAGCACTCTGCTTGTTGGCAAGGATCTGGAAATGCTCATCGATGCTGCTCCCAAAGAGTCTTGGCAACCTGAAGTCAACATCCGGAAGGACCGAACCCTCTTTGCCCCATAGTCTGTGGTCCTTGAGGTGCTGCTTGGTCTTCTCTAGGGATTCGTTAATTTCAGCTTCTAGAGGTGCTGTCTGTTTGACCTTTGACCGGCCGGAGGTTTTCCTCTTCTGACCCAACTTGAAAATCTGCTGATGGAGATGCTTTGAGAGCATCTGGATGTTGATTGCGTTCATTCTAAGCTGCGAGTCTGATTCTGAAGTGATTGAAGTGGATGATGACACGGGTGATTCCGTTGGTGTTGGTTCATTGATCTCATCTTTGGGTGAATATCTCTGGGATGAAGAGGAGAATGGTAATGATGATACTGGAAGATTGCGTTGCCATAGTATTATTTTTCTCGTCTTCCAGTGAGAAGAGCGAATGAGATCTTGGCCATGAACCCGTCTGCAGAAGGAGCATGGATGAACCAACATTTGCTGGCATTTGTTCCGAACACCAATCATCGTTATAGAATTAAGGTCTCAAAGTGCCTAAGGAAACCTGTTGAAATATGAGAATATGAGAAAAAGAAGTGTGAACTACGAATTATAATAAGCATATCGCACTTGTTCTGGAAGGCCAAATTGCTAAATCCCTAACGGCAATTATATCATCATCCCCTTCTTCATCATCACATCATGATCTCCATCATCATTATCATCGTCAACACTACCATCAACACCATCACCAGTACCATTACAAACACTATCATTGCCACCACCATTTTCATCATCATCAACATTATCATCGTCATCATCAATCATTATCATCATCGATCATCATCATCATCATCTGACATCATCATCATCATCATCATCATCATCATCATCATCTTCATCATCATCATCATCATCATCATCATCATCATCATCATCATCATCATCTTCATTATCATCATCATCAATCGTCATTATTCACCTTCATTATCCCTAAATAATTCATCATCATCATTATCACCATTAATTATCATCATCATGGTCAGCAACAGCAACATTATCATTCAGAATTTCATGATCGATGGATCGTCGCTTGATTTCCATAAGGCATCAGTGCAGTCATCATCCTCATTATTTCAAACAAAGGTCAACCTGTTGAAATTAAAGTGACATTGCTTTAAATTACAATAGATACTCCCTAATTTTCGGTGGAAATATTGGCTCGATCGAGGTCTAACTTTACCGAAGCGGCGCATCCGCGCTCCATAACCAGCGGCACTGTCACAATATCTATCCCAGAGTTTCGGCGGCACCTTAATGTCCATGCCGTATTCAAGCGCCGCGAACCCGTTTCAAACCAGACACAAACTAATTTCCTTGACCAACAATTCGAAAAGAAAACTGGTATCACTCCAACGATATACAACTTACCTAGGACATGCACCTCATCATGTTCTCCTTGAAAACTCAGGAAAAAGTTCTTTCCCCCACCTTTTTCTTTTTGCAGAACGCAAAGACAGTTGTAAAACCAGTTAGCATCAAGACTCCGCATGGTTAACAGAAAATTAAACCAGTCTCTTTCGTAAATACAATCATTTTCGCGTACGTAGGTCAATACGGTGCATACATTTTTATTTAGCCAAAACGACTGATTTTACTCTAAATAAACAACAAAACCATCAGCTGATTGAACTCAACATTCACGCCTACCGCCCCAAAATTTCACAATTTTCATCAGTTTGTAGAGCTGTCTTCGTAAAATTTATATAAAAAATCATGGATTCATCATTTGGAGACCACACAGCTCCTCGAGACCAGTTATTTGTAGAGCTTCAACGGGCTTCGAGTCAGGGTGAAATAGCCCGTGTTTCTCGGATCGTGCAGGGAATGACTCGACAGGGGCTGGACGACCGTAACGAACAGGGGTGGACAGCGCTGATGTTGGCCGCCAGGAATGGGCATGCTAATGTGGTTAAGATACTGCTAGAGAATGGGTAAACAGAGCTGAGCTGCTTGTAATATTTTCTAGCATTTATGAAGAAGAGGAAGGCAAACCCGGAGATAAGTGCCCAGATTGCGTGTGCGCATCACATAAAAATTGTAAATATTGGCGGCAGAAGTCCAAAATAGACACAGCCTCACACACACAGGAACCATCCACAAAACAAGTCCAAAAGCGACTTTAATTGCATTTTATAAACAAAATAATGGTTATAAATGTTATTTTCTTTCCCCTCCTTCCATATTTCAAGAAGTTTGTTGAAACTTTAATCGATTTTGATGTTAAAAATGTTTAAACTTGAGCCAACTTTACAAACGTTTGTTGGTCGAATGACTCGAATCGGGTGCAAAAATCATCGCTGATGCACTACCGAACGCTTCACAAATTGAAGACATCACACGCGTCTGGGCACTAATCTCCAGGTTTGCCAAGAGGAAAATTACATAATGATTCTTAATTTTGAATGGGAAGAAGAAAAGTAGAAAAGACGGTGACTGCAGTGGTGTTGGTGGTGGTGTAGACCGATAAAACGGGTCTATTTCGATCAGGATTTGCTTCGCTGAGGCTATCGCCTGGCTATGCATCCTTCCTCAATATAGACCGATAAAACGGGTCTATTTCGATCAGGATTTGCTTCGCTGAGGCTATCGCCTGGCTACACATCCTTCCTCTCTGGAGGGGGCACCACCTAAAGTCAGAAATCGTTAAAAACCCCTCCGAGAGTCAGATTTTTCTGTCTAGTGGTGGTGGTGATACATGTAGATGAAAATGATGGTGATTGATGGCAGGGATGAATGAGTGAGTGGAAACTGAGTGAATGAAAAATGCTTTTTGATACTTCTACATTGTAAGTAAAAGATAAGAAAAAAACAATAAGGATGATGATGTTGGTGATGATGATGATGATGATGATGATGATGATGATGATGATGGTGATGATGGTAATGATCAAATAAGCAGAAGACCAACAAGGGAGAGAGATGAAGATGGATATGAATCTGATTACAATGTATATTGATGATAGTGTTGAGCGGATTGACAATGGAAAAACAAAGGACAGATAAAAACTGTTTAATATCTTTAGTAAGATTAAATTGAAATAAAATGAAGGTGATGGAGACCATAATGATGACAATGATTGTGATGAGGATGGATGAGATAGAAATGTTGGTGATCCGATTCTTGCAACGATGATAGATTTTGAAATGTATGTTACAAATCTCCTCTTTCAAACCCCAAATAAAGAATGTTTAATAGATGAAATTGATTACAGATGTAGATGTTACAGGACATACATTTCAAAGCCATTGAAGGCCACTCCTAGGATGTTTTTACTGCCCACCCCATCTGGCCCTGTGCCCATTTTCTTTTTACCTATTTGTTTTGTATCATAAAAAATATTTACCCTTTAAAAATGCGGCCTTGCCATCAAAATATTGTAATTTTATATGTGTGTTGCTTATATCTGCCATTCTCTTCCATTCCCTACTAGTAAATGTGATAAAGTTTTATTTTCTCCCTTTTTTTAACTTACAGATGTGACCCATTTCTACCAAACAAATCGGGGCAGAATTCTCTAGACATTGCAGAGTTCTGGGACCACACGGAAGTGATTAGCCTTCTGAGGAACGACCCCCAAACCAAGAAAGCAGCTGACGAGGATCTAGTCAACTTCTTCGGCCATAACCCACTGGACCGTCAAAGTCACCAACGAACAAATAAGGAATGGCTCGAAAACTCCATGAGAGCCACGAATACAACCTATGTCCTCTACCGAGACTTGAATCCTTATATCATTCCCTCTGAAGGCAGCAATGGATCATTCCAATACAAAGTTGCTGCTTTCTCCTATGAGGAAATCTCATTTGCCCTAAAAGAGGACTCTTCCATTGTATTCCTTGGGGTAGGGCCATGCAGCTCGTCAGTTAAAACAGAGGGAAGTAGTATAGAAACAAGCTCAGAAGGGGTGTGGTTTGCATTAGATGTCACAAGCATTCCTGCAGAGAAGCTACAAGAAGTGAAGCCGGAAGTAGAGGTGTTGCCGAGGAAGAATCGGATGGCTTTGATGCTTTTGAAGCCAGAGGATGCAGGCATCATTGGTCAAGGAAGGTCAATGCTAGCCTGGCACGACCGTTATCGATTCTGTCCGACCTGTGGTGCGTCCACAACCATGGCAGAGGCTGGATATAAACGGGTCTGCACTAAAGAAGGTATATTACTGTAGTCCACTTAAATCCGCTATGACATCATCATGAATATTACTTGAATGATTTTTTGTTGCGTACATAATAATTGAAATAAGTTATGCAGTACCTGCTGCTAAATAGGAAATGAGCTTGCCATAGCCATCTGCTCTCGGTGGTCTAGTATTAAGACATGGGTCTACTCATCCGGAGTTTGTGGGTTCGATTCTTACCTGAGAATGCCTGTGATTTTTTTTTCACAGTATTTTGGTATTGTGTAAATGTTAGGAAGAAGAACTACTTCAATTAATTTTGAAAATACCACATTCTGCCTACCATAGCATTTTAAGATGGAGGGGGTAATAAATGATGATCTGTTTATTCAAGCCCTGCTGGAAGAGTACAATGTAGATTGCAATGCTATTCTTGATAACGAAACGACAGCCTTTAATTTATTTATGTTGTATTGATATTGTGTAGGGTGTAGGAGTCTACAAGGGGTTCATAACACCTGTTACCCACGGCTTGATCCGGTCGCTATCATGCTCATCGTATCTGAAGATGGGAAGAGTGTTCTGCTAGGGAGGAAGAAAGACTTCCCTGGAAAGATGTATTCATGCTTGGCAGGCTTCATGGAACCTGGTATGTAGGGAGGATGATGATGATGATGATGATGATGATGATGATGATGATGATGATGATGATGATGATGATGATGATGATGATGATGATGATGATGATGACAATTGTACAATGTATAGTCTGAAGATGGAAAGAGTGTTCTGGAAAGACATATTCATGCTTGGCAGACTTCATGAAACCTGGTATGAAGGAGTGGTGGTGGTGGTGGTGGCAGCAGCGGTGAAAAATAGTTACGATGGTGGTGATGATGATGACAGGGGTGATTTGAATGTTGATGAAAAGATGATGATGAGAAGGAGGAGGATCATGACAATTATGGTTAGGACATTAACGATAATGATGATACTGCTGCTGAAGAGGATGATGAATATTGTGAAGACTGTGTTGATATGATGGTGTCAACCATGATGATCATGATCATATTGATAGATAATAATGATACTGTTTCAATCTGGTAAGATTTTAAGGGAATGTTGTAGCAACAGAGTGTAGAAAATGATTGTTGCCATTTTGAGAAAGAAAAAATTAACTGACTTTACTGTGAAATATTCCCTGTCCTGAATGGTTTAAAATGCAACTTTCAGTTTCTACATTTTGTTATGCTTTCATTAGGTGAAACAATAGAGGATGCAGTGAGGCGAGAGACCAAAGAAGAGAGCGGTATCATTGTCGGCAAGGTACGCTACCACTCCTCGCAACCCTGGCCGATGCCCTCCCAGCTGATGATCGGATGTATCGCCACGGCAACCACCTCCAAGATCACTGTGGATGAGACGGAGCTAGTAGATGCCCGTTGGTTCACCAGGCACGAGGTCATCGAGATGCTGGGGTCATCAGGGGGTATGGGTGCGCCAGGGGGTGGTATGTTTGTACCCCCGGGGACAGCTATAGCTCATCAGTTGATCAAACACTGGGCCAAGATGTCTCCGAACCTGTAAGCTTTTTTCCTCTTTTTTTTTAATCTAACGTTCCATCCAGCTCAAATTATGTCTTATTAGTACAGTTAACAAAAATTAAGAGCAAAAGTTTATATTTTATAGCCATGTGAATTAGCTACAGATAGGGGCCACTGGAAGCCTCATATGTTTAAATTTCCCTTTCCTTTTAGAAGACCGAATGTTTGGCAAGAAAGAAGAAGATTGAATCTTTTCAAATGTTTAACAAAACCGATCACGGACCAAACATTAGTGAATCAGTCCCTGCTTATATGGTTATGTTAATTTGTTATCCATGAATGATTTGCAATAATTTTATTGTGTGTATTTGAATGGTACATTGATTAATTAAACTTATGGGTCAGTTTTGGAAGAGATTGTTAGCTTCAATAAACCTATCACCATAATGCACTAATATCAACTATAAAATTTGTTTGAATAAATTCTGCCCAGTAATGAATGTAAAAACAAGAAAAACACGTGTAGAATTGTGCATTGGTTTTCTTTACCAGCACACCGGTTCGCATGGAAAATGAATGGGAATTACCCCTGCCCTGACTCGTCGACTCAGCGTGCATTCATTTCCGATTGCCGTCCAAAGAATTGGCCTTTGGTTGTGACATTGAATCTAAAGCAAGCCATAAAATGCACTAAAATCATCTCCAAACTTTGCACAAATTCTTTTTTATGTACGTGTAAAGTAATTTATGAATGCATTAGCTCATTTCACATCTCTTTCTTCATCCTAACCATTACTAATCTACACCTAGATATTGTTTCTAAGTTTTTATATTTGTAAATTTTGCAAATGATTATATATTTATATGATGAAAACTGAAATGTCAAGTGCAATGAACAATTTCTTCTTTTTTATGATGAATTATTTGATAGAGTTTTGAAATTATTGAATTGCCTATTGATTGTAAATGCAAATCATAATTTGTATTTTGTATTGAAAAAAAATACATCAATAGTTCCATTACTGACAGTACTAAATGTTTTTTTAATCACTATCATTCACTTCATTCATTTTCTAGTTCTGTGTGTGTGTGTGGGGAGGGGGGGTAAAACTTATTTGTGTATGTGTGATATGCAATATATAGTGGTAGGCTCCAATATAATTGATGCAATTAAAAAAAAGTAATTCTTGAAATTTTATTGTTGAGACGCCGTGTTGTAGTAGTTACAGACACTCGCCGCTCAAACAGAGGGTCGTAGATTCGTATCCTATCCATGACGTTAATTTCCTTTAGCAAGAAATTCATCCACATTGTGCTGCACGTAACCCAGATGAGATAAATGGGTACCTGGCAGGAATATCTTCACTTAACTTCCAAAACCTGAAGAGTGGAGAGGATTCACAAAACAACTTTGTCGTGCTGAAAAGAAATGTTGAATAAAAATAAAGCAAATATTTTACCAGGGGGAGAAAAGGGTGAGGGAAAGAGAGAAGACAAGAGAGGAAGAGAGATTAGAGTGAAGTTAGGAAAAGAGAATTGGAGGAATTAGAAGATCAGACTGAAAGATTCGGAGAGAGGGAGAGAGAAAAGATATATGACAGATGGGTATATAGAGCAGTAAGCTGAGAGATTCGGGAGTCTTAGGAGAGAGAATGGGAAAGAGAGAAATGATAGCAGAATTAGGTAAAGGAAGATAGCCTGAATAGAACAGCAGGCTGAGAATGGAAGAGAGACAGTAAGGATAGAGAATGGGGAAGAGGGAGAGAAAGAGAGAGAGAGAGGGGGGGGGGTACAGTAGTAGAGAGAATGGTGTTGACAGACAAGATATAAAGCTAGGTGATATTGGAATGGGGATAATAAGTGGGCTTAGAGAGTGTGGACAGAAAAGTAAAAATGAAGAATAGTGAGATGAATAAACTTTGAACAAAAATTATAAAAATTTGATAATCTGTATCATTCGAAATTCGAGAAGGTTTCACAATCACCTTTGGTGGGCATCCTTTGAGTTGGCAGCTTTGGCATTTACTTTGTACATTGATTTATTTGAAAATTAATTGATCAATATCATGATGTTTCAAATGAGGAATCAACATTGTTCTTTCTGAAATGCTTGCGGAATCGATGTGACAGGAAAAATTGGAAACAGGAAAGTGAAATGTGTACAAATCAAATTGTGACTTCATGTGCCCACCGTGAGTCAGAGCTAGAGGGGCGCCAAATTTGAAGTAAAAAGGGCACCAAAATTGAAGAATGTGCACAAAATTTTAGCTGACGACCTTTTTTTGCGCGCATGGACCTCCCCATGTTGACACAAGAGATTCGACCAAAGTAGCCGACTCAAGGATGCCCATAAAAGGTGATTGTGAAAACTTTGAAGATACATAACTTATTAAAAAATTGACCATTTTTTGCTAAATTTTCAAACTTTGGTGTAGTGGTTCTGACTCTCGCCTTTCTACAGAGGGCCGTAGGTTCGAATCCTGGTAGAAATTTGTTCCTTGAAAAGGTTTATGTGCCGAATAGCTGTACTGCTAAAGCCAGTGAAATATTGCTGCCATTGTTGAGCGCTTAGGGAATTCTCATGAAAAGTTGATATGCACTATATAAAATCCGTTCATTATTATTACTATTATCTTTATTATTTTTTTTTCTTTATTCGCGGGCAACAGTTCATTGTTTTCGGGAAGTGCCCCTTTAAATCTTTTAGATGAATCATCAAGACCTAGAGTTCACTGACATTTCTGACCACGAGGTCTTGTATTCACAATTTCTGCCAAATTTTCAGGAGTACTTGAAACTCAATACTGTCTGTATTTGTAGAACCTAGAAACCCTAATCCTTTCAAGAACGTTCGAATGATATGAAGAGAATGATATGGAGGGAAAAGAAAAATGGAAGACTGACACCAATAAAAGATCGGTGATAACATTAACATCGACTATGCTCTCACTTTCAGTCGCTTTGCTTGAAGTTTTTAAAAATATAAGAAGTCCATTGCTTATGTTCGAAACTATTAATCTAAGTTAATTCTTCAACAGTGTGATTTAAAAACACGTTTTTAACTGCTTCATGCACTTTCAGGAGTTTTCAGGAGCGTGTCCAGGTTTTACTAATGGGTCTTCCCTCCGTTAGGTTAGCTAGCACTAAAAAAAAAAACTATCGATTTCATAGATATGGATAGTTTTGTACTACATTTAAAGCATGTTACGAGCTTTATGGAATCATGATTTTCTGAAGCTTTTACCCTCAGAAATTCAATTCAGAAAAAAAAAATATTTTCCTTGCGCTGTTATGATTCTCCTTGGCTCTGTTGTACTTCGATGTATGGCGCCATCTCGTGTTGTCCTCGCAGAAAACTTCTTTTTATTTTCTCTGTTGCCATGGTTGCTATTTTTTCCTTTCGGGGTTGCATGGTTCCTTTGATTGGTTTTGTTTGGTTTTGTTTTCCCTTGTTTTCTCTGTTTCTGTATCTTCCTCTTCTTCTTCTGCTTATAATCCTTATTCATTCCTTTGTCCATCTTTTCTCATCCGACTCCTTCTTTTGTTCTTGTTCTTGTTCTTCTTTTTCTTCTCCTTCTCCTTCTTCTCCCCTCCTCCTCCTACTACTACACCTTCATCTTCTCCTTTTTCGTCTTCTCCCCCTTCTCCATCTTCTTCTTCTCCTCCTCCTTATTTTTCTACTCCACCATCTCATATTCTTTTCAGTCTCCTTCACTTCCTCCTCCTTCTTTCGTCGTCTTCTTCTTCATCTTCTTCTGCTTCTTCTTCGTCTTCTCCTTCTTTTCCTCCTAGCTCCTTCTCTTCTTCTCCTCCTCCTCCCCCTCCTCCTCCTCCTCCCTCTTCTTCTTCTTCTTCTTACATTCTTTACCGATCTCGATCTCTCTCTCTCTGATCTTTTTTCTCCTTCTCTCTTTCCTTTTAACAAATCATAATAAGATTCTCACAACCCGTAGAAAAATATTAAATCACAGAACTTCCTTCAGAGGAAATCAAATTTCACTGACTGATATTTTAAAAATACCATTATCGTTCATACAACCCAAACGCACCCCATAATCAAACCCCTTATCTGTCTTCAAAATGTTGATATTCATCTTGATTTTTTTTCAAATCTAATTGAAACTTCCTTTTGCCCACATGCCGGTATATTTGTCCTAGCAATTTAAACGATAAATGACGGAATTACACCTGTCTCCGTAGCTTATTCATACTTTTAAACTGTTGATAAAAATCGGACGGTAGTGATTTAACATAGATTAGAGGACAGAGTAGGGTTGGTCAATTCGTCCGTGTTTTCTCGGACTGACGGGAGCCAGAGCGTATTCTTACACAAAATGAGTTACAAATCCACTGAAACATGTCCTTCTATAG
>BQKZ01006205.1:0-23980 GCA_036244855.1 Temnopleurus reevesii | reverse complement strand
AGGCTGTAGGACCTGCTAATGCCACTGGAAGTTAAAGGATAGCTGCCTCTGAGTCATCTGCTTTTGGTTGTTCTTACACCCAGAAATGATCTGCTTCAGAATTTCTAAATTCAATAAGACAACAAATGAAAGATAAAAAAGTGGGAGACTTGTCCTACCATATCCTCGCTTCCCGACTCTGTGGCTCCTTTCCTCTTGGATAGCCTTGTTCTTGGATGGGTTTTTTAAGAACATCAGCATGGAGATGACTGCCATTAGTGTAGGTCCGATTGATTCTTTTTTCATTTCTGGCTGGACACAGAGATGTGAGAATCCTGTGGATAGTTGGGCAGGTCTTTCTGACATCATTCATTATGCCTTTCCAGCTTAGCCGTTTGTATGCTTCCAGTTTGAATTCGCCGGATTTGAATGTTCCCAGTTTCTCAAGTGCTGCAGCCTCAGCCTTCACATTGGTGCAAATCAACATCATGATACTCTGCTTACCTTTCTTCCATCGCAATTGATGGCTCAGGCTGTAGGACCTGCTAATGCCACTGGAAGTTAAAGGATAGCTGCCTCTGAGTCATCTGCTTTTGGTTGTTCTTACACCCATAAATGATCTGCTTCAGAATTTCTAAATTCAAGAAGACAAATGAAAGATAAAAAAAGTGGGAGACTTGTCCTCCCATATCCTCGCTTCCCGACTATGTGGCTACTTTCCTCTTGGATAGCCTTGTTCTTGGATGGGTTCTTTAAGAACATCAGCATGGAGATGACTGCCATTAGTGTAGTCCGATTGATTCTTTTTTTTCATTTCTGGCTGGACACAGAGATGTGAGAATCCTGTAGATAGTTGGGCTGGTCTTTCTGACATCAATGCCTTTCCAGCTTAGCCGTTTGTATGCTTCCAGTTTGAATTCGCCAGATTTAAATGTTCCCAGTTTCTCTAGTGCTGCAGCCTCCGTCTTAGATCTTTGATTTTTTTTTACTTGAAAAAAAGATAAGTAAATCATAAAAAGATACACCACCTCTCGCTTGCAACCAGCAAACCACAGGATGATCCCTGTCAGCTCTTGGATAGCTTTGTTCTTGGATGGGTTCTTTAAGAACATCATCATGGAGATGACTGCCATTAGTGTAGTCCGATTGATTCTTTTTCATTTCTGGCTGGACACAGAGATGTGAGAATCGTGTGGATAGTTGGGCAGGTCTTTCTGACATCAATGCCTTTCCGGCTTAGCCGTTTGTATGCTTCCAGTTTGAATTCGCCAGATTTGAATGTTCTCAGTTTCTCAAGTGCTGCAGCCTCGGCCTTCGCATTGGTGCAAATCAACATCATGATACTTTGCTTACCTTTCTTCCATCGCAATTGATGGCTCAGGCTGTAGGACCTGCTAATGCCACTGGAAGTTAAAGGATAGCTGCCTCTGAGTCATCTGATTTTGGTTGTTCTTACACCCAGAAATGATCTGCTTCAGAATTTCTAAATGCAATAAGACAACAAATGAAATATAAAAAAGTGGGAGACTTGTCCTCCCATATCCTCGCTTCCCGACTCTGTGGCTCCTTTCCATATTATCTAATATGATGTAATCCACTGCTCTTATCCATCATCATAGACAATAATTTGAATGCTGGTCTCTGTTTTGGAGCTCTCATAATGCAAACTGGTGTGTTTGCATTCATGTTTGAACAATTTATTTTGAGTTGCATAATTCATACTGGCAACTTCACCTCAAAGCAGCTCACATAACAGAGTAGCATCTCTTGTTCCTACCCTACATCTGTATCATTCTTGATGAGTTTGAACAATATGTCATAAAATTTCTCCGGAACCAAGCATTGCTTTTCCATTTGCACTTATTTGTTTTAGTAGCCCAACTGATGTGTTTCTATCAATCATGATTGGCGAATCTCCACATTCTGATGTAAGTCTCATTAGTGGTTCAGTGAATCCAGCATTAATATCCTGGGTCTTCCCTTTTCCTGTTAACCGTATCGAAAACGTGAATAAATTGGTCCGTTTCTTAGAGACTACCACTGGCTTCCATAGAATGAATTATAAATTATTCATTTGATCAAATCTTTATCCATTGCACCTTTACATATCAGAGTGAAAAATACAAAACAGGATGTTGCATGAAATTCATTTACCTGTCAGGTGTGTGTCCTTTTCATTAAGGGGCCTCGGCAAGCTTGGGTTTCGTACAAAAATTGTCTGTGAACAGGTGGTATCCTTTATTGAGGAGCCCCGTCATCTCCATCAAAGTCATGACGACAGCATGTGCCTGGTCTTCACCATGGTGGATGTCCAAGTCTGTTGGTGTAGAGTTTGACAGGAATCACATTCCCCTTGTCGTCACATAGTTCAAATTTCTTGATGCCAAATCTCGCGTGTCGCTTGTTGGGCATGTACTGGATGTAGACGACGCAGTTTTTCATCCTGATCATGCTTTTGTCTAAGCTCACGTACTCCTGTGGAGTGTAGTGCCTCTTGAAGGCGTAATTAATTCTCGCAACTCCAAGAGTAGCGTCTCTTGTTCAGGCGGCCTCTCTATCATGCTTGGTCAGTTTGAATGAAATGTCAAAAGTTTCTCTGGAAAAAAATATTGATTTTCCATTTTCAGATATTTACATCAGGAGTCCAGCTTAGTTGGCTATTACAATAATTGTGTTAAGCATTTAAACTGCATCATCATATCTATACGTGGGAGTAAAAATATAGATTATACTATCTTAAAAAGTAGGACTTACCGACTATTGCGGCAATGACGTTACCATCAAGGCCGGGTAATCCTTTTGCTGCAACAATCTCTTCATGTATGTAGAACACGCTAAGAAGATAATTAACTATTCCAGACGCCCTTTTTTTTATGCAGCCTCCTGCCTGGTATGACTGTAGACAAAAACCCCAGAGCCAGGAGTAAGTTCATGCATCTGCAAGTATGTAAAATAATCATTTGAAAAATGTTCATGAATATGTACAGTACACATATGACATTTATTTTTTAACTCTCAATTTGTGTGAATTAACTCTGTACGTTTACTCATAAACTCCCTACGTTTACGTTTCTCTTGCCAGCCAGCAACGTTAAGAGGATATATAATCATTGCCTGTATTCAATATTTGTGTCAAGTTAATTTTTTTCATAAACATTTTTTTTCCCAAAATTCATTATACTCTATCAATTGTCTGATATCTTAACATTTCTGTCAATTTTTTCCTGCTAATTAATGCTTAAGGAAGATAACTTTTGGATGGAATTTCCCTTTAATAAAGACCACGTGAAGCTACAATTAAAATGAACTTACATGGTGTCTCTCAGCTACTTGCAAGGCCATCTTTCCTTGTCGCGGGCGGTCCTCATCTGAAAAAAACAATTTTTTTTTTTGGGGGGGGGGGTGATGCCTTATGTAGTGTGCCTACTCTCTCTCTCTTTCTCTTTGATTTTTTTACTTGAAAAAAAAAGATAAATAAATTATAAAAAGATACACCACCTCTCGCTTGCAACCAGCAAACCACAGGATGATCCCTGTTAGCTCTTGGATAGCCTTGTTCTTGGATGGGTTCTTTAAGAACATCAGCATGGAGATGACTGCCATTAGTGTAGTCCGATTGATTTTTTTTTTTCATTTCTGGCTGGACACAGAGATATGAGAATCGTGTGGATAGTTGGGCAGGTCTTTCTGACATCATTCATTATGCCTTTCCAGCTTAGCCGTTTGTATGCTTCCAGTTTGAATTCGCCAGATTTGAATGTTCCCAGTTTCTCTAGTGCTGCAGCCTCCGCCTTAGATCTTTGATTTTTTTTTACTTGAAAAAAAAAAGATAAATAAATCATAAAAAGATACACCACCTCTCGCTTGCAACCAGCAAACCACAGGATGATCCCTGTCAGCTCTTGGATAGCCTTGTTCTTGGATGGGTTCTTTAAGAACATGAGCATGGAGATGACTGTCATTAGTCTAGTCCGATTGATTCTATTTTCATTTCTGGCTGGACACAGAGATGTGAGAATCCTGTGGATTGTTGGGCAGGTCTTTCTGACATCAATGCCTTTCCAGCTTAGCCGTTTGTATGCTTCCAGTTTGAATTCGCCAGATTTGAATGTTCCCAGTTTCTCAAGTGCTGCAGCCTCAGCCTTCACATTGATGCAAATTCAACATCATGATACTTTGCTTACCTTTCTTCCATTGCAATTGATGGCTCAGGCTGTTGGACCTGCTAATGCCACTGGAAGTTAAAGGATAGCTGCCTCTGAGTCATCTGCTTTTGGTTGTTCTTACACCCATAAATGATCTGCTTCAGAATTTCTAAATTCAATAAGACAACAAATGAAAGATAAAAAAGTGGGAGACTTGTCCTCCCATATCCTCGCTTCCCGACTCTGTGGCTCCTTTCCTCTTGGATAGCCTTGTTCTTAGATGGATTCTTTTATGAACATCAGCATGGAGATGACTGCCATTAGTCTAGTCTAGTTTGATTTATTTTTTCGTCATTTCTAGCTGGACACAGAGATGTGAGAATCCTGTAGATAGTTGGGCTGGTCTTTCTGACATCAATGCCTTTCCGGCTTAGCCGTTTGTATGCTTCCAGTTTGAATTCGCCAGATTTGAATGTTCCCGGTTTCTCAAGTGCTGCAGCCTCGGCCTTCGCATTGGTGCAAATCAACATCATGATACTCTGCTTACCTTTCTTCCATCTCACTTGATGGCTCAGGCTGTAGGACCTGCTAATGCCACTGGAAGTTACAGGATAGCTGCCTCTGAGTCATCTGCTTTTGGTTGTTCTTACACCCATAAATGATCTGCTTCAGAATTTCTAAATTCAAGAAGACAAATGAAAGATAAAAAAAGTGGGAGACTTGTCCTCCCATATCCTCGCTTCCCGACTCTGTGGCTACTTTCCATATCATCTAATATGATGTAATCTACTGCAGCTCTTATCCATCAGCCTAGACAATAATTTGAATGCTGGTCTCGGTTGTAAAGCTCCCAAAATGCGAACTAATGTGTTTGCATTCATATTTGTAAAATTTATTTTGAGTTGCGTAATTCATACTGGCAACTTGGCCACTAAACAACTCAAATAACAGAATAGTGTCTTTTGTTCCTGCGTCTATCATTCTTGATAAGTTTGAACAATATGTCATAAATTTCTCCGGAACCAACCATTGCCTTTCCATTTGTACTTATTTGCTTTAGTAGCCCAACTGATGTGCTTCTATCAATTATGATTGGCGATTCTTCACATTCTGATGCAATTCTCATTAGTGGTTTGGTTGCTCCAGCATAGATACCCTGGCCTCCTTCCTGTTTCTGTTGGCCCAATCAAAATCAAGAATAAATTGGTCAGATTCGTAGAGACTTCTCCTGGCTTCTGAATCCACACACTTTCCTCAAAGGCAGTAGCTGCAATCATTGATGTTAGGATATAACCCTCACTACTACACATAGCTGTAGCTTGTTTTTTTTTTAAATGTACCCTGCTGTTCAAGATGGAAGTAGAGCTTCACAGAGAAGATTCATTCCTTAATTCAAGGTTGAATGCTGGTAAAGCTCCCAAAATGCTAACTGATGTGTTTCCCTAAATGTTTTAACAAATTTGTTTTGAGTTGCGTAATTCATACTGGCAACTTTGCTAATAAACAACTCAAATAAGATTTGTATCTCTTGTTCCTACTTCTGCATCGACCTGCATCCGATAGATCTCGGGGCCGATAGACCAAGGTACTGACTCAAAGAAAGCTTCAACTGCAGGGTGCAATGTTATTACCCTTCGCGCCTGGGCACTCCTTCAAATGATTCTGAAGTTCATCCCCACAAGCGCAACTGGAAGAAAGTCCAATGCAAATACCTTTCTAACCAGTCGCTGTGTTTGGATGTCCTGGTTATATGCCCTAGTGATTTCCAGCTCCTGGAGTTTTTGCCATAAGCTCTGAGTTAGGTGGAAATAACAGCCTTTCACTTTGATACCAGGGAACTCTTCAATAGATCTCTCTGGATGGCGAATTCAAAATCCGATACAACAATTCTCGGGGCAAATCTGAATTCTGCATTGGCGGCTACATCTTTCAGATGGTGAAGAAATTTACGACACTGGTCATGTCGCTTTCCATTCATTGGGGCATCAGCGTGAATATGTTCCCCATATGGCAACTGTTCAGTGTGTTTCAAGCTGGGTAATAAGGTCTGGGTGAAATTCTAAATGTCTAAAAAGACACCTCAGAAAGAATAGACAGCGTTATTGAGAGAGAGGGGAAGAGAATGCGGTCTATAGGCCCTGCCTTCTACAGGCCCCACAGTCTATCGGCCCTCGCGGTCTATTGGCCCCGCGGTTTGTCATCCCCGTGGTCTATCGGCCCCGCAGTCTGTCGCCTCATGGTCTATATGCTCCGCGGTCTGTTGCCCCCCGCGGTCTATAGGCCCAGCGGTCTTTCGAGATTTCCTCTCTGTATCATTGTTGATAAGGTTTGAATTAAATATCAGAAATTTTTTACCAACACAAGCATTGATTTTCCATCTTTAGATGTTTGCTTCAGCAGTCCAGCTCATGTGCATTTATCAATTATGATAGGCATATCTCCAAGTGTTGATGCCGTTCTTATTAGTGGTTTGCCTGCACCAGCATTGGGAAGTTTGAGTAAAATGTTGTGAATTTTGCCGGAAACAAGCATTGATTTCCATCTGAATATTTGCTTCTACCAATTATGATTAACCTATCTTCAGATTCTGATGCAATTCTCATTAGTGGTACAGTGTTTCCAGCACAGAGATCCTGGGTCTTCCCTTTTCATGGTGGCCCAATCAAAATCACTCTTGTCTGCTTCTTAGAGATCCCTACTGGCTTCTGAATCCACGAGCTTCCCCCCAAAGGCAGTGGCTACAATCATTGATGTTAAGAGGTAACCCTCACTAGCTCACCAACTTCAAAGAACTCCTTTTATGGTGCCAGTAACCATTCAGGACGGGTCCATTGTTTTACTTATCACCTTGTTGTTCATCCAATTGGGACTCTTCACTGTATGGAAGTCTTGTATTTCTAGTGTTTCACCACACAGAATGAAGCAAGCATCCTTTTGAGAAATAGGGTTTGGGGTTCCTCCTGGGGCCTTCATGGAAGCTTATCTAGATGTTCTGGAGGTTTCATGAAAGGGGGTTGAGAGGTTCTGATGAAGCCTTCAGGAAGGAATCTATCTATTGTTTTGCTTCCACTTTAAGAACTCCTCTTTTGGTGCCATAAGCTATTTAAAACCTTGTCATTCATCCAATTTAGACTCTTCAATGTCTGAAAGTCTTGTATTTCTAGTGTTTCGCCAAACACAGTGAAGCAAGCATCCTTTCATGAAAGAGTAGGAGTGGTTCCTGATGAAGCCTTCTGAAAGGACTGTATCTATTGTTTTTGCTTTCATTTCTAAGAACTCTTCTTGTGGTGCCAGGAGCCATTCTGTACCTTGTAGTTGATCCAATTTGGACTCTTTAAAGTCTGAAAATCTTGAACTTCTAGTGTTTCGCCACACACAGTGAAGCAAGCATCCTTTCATGAAAGAGTAGAAGGGGTTCCTGATGAAGCCTTCTGAAAGGACTGTATCTATTGTTTTTGCTTTCATTTCTAAGAACTCCTCTAATGGTGCCAGTACGCATTCAGGACACCATGTTGTAAATCCAATTTAGACTCTTCAATGTATGAAAGTCTTGTATTTCTAGTGTTTTCCCACACACAGTGAAGCAAGCATCCTTTTGAGAAATAAGGTTTTGGGGTTCTCCCGGGGCCTTCATAAAAGATTATCTAGATGTTTGGGAGGTTTTAATTTGGTTTCACTTGTAAAAAATTCTATCGTCAAACTTGTAATGCTTAATCTATTCTGTTTTAGATTGCCCCACTTGCGCTGGATTTCCTGCGCATCGCGCAGGAAGCCCATTCCCTTCAGCTCATTGCTGGCCTTTCTCCAATACTTTTTCTTCCTTTCCTGTACCTGTAATATAAAATAAGAAGTTTATGTAACAAGGAATTTAAAAAAAAAAATTTTTGAGACTTTTTGTTTAAAGTCTCTCCCAAATTTGCAGTGATCGGGTGAGCGGTCTTTGCGCTATGCGCATCAGACAAATACATGTTTTAAATAATCTAGCGGATTAGGGTTCAATCATAGATATACCTTATCCAAAATGAAAACAATGTAATAGCACTCTACAGTACTGTTGTTTGTATAATGTCTAGAAAGATTTAAATTTAGAATAAATCTTTTATTGAATTGTTTTGTATACCGTTTTATAATAATTTTGTCAAAATGCAGGATAACCTTGCATATGCCCACTTACAAACAAATATTGTCATTATCCAAAAGAGGAAGCTAAATAATATTAAACGGGTCAAACTCAAATTTTCAAAAAGAATTGGTATGTAAAAATTATGCTAAAGTCTCTAAAGGTTTATAAGATGTGTATTTTAGCTTTAAGCAATTATATTTAATGCAATATGTACTATCACTTCATACTTTGGAGCTGCAGTGCTTTCCCTTACCAAAAAGCTTCAGTTTATGTCTGTTTACAAATTCTATCACCGCCATAGTCTCACCGGGGCTCCAGTTTTTTCGCCTTACTTTCTTTCCCTGTGCAAATATTAAAAAATATGATTATTTAAAAAAAGTTAAGTTTTAACATATGAGACATTTCAAAGGTTTTAAAGTCCGATAGCTAGTGATACCTCCCTGTGTGTGTACCTTAATAAAATGATGTACAAGGGGTTTTTTGCCTTGGTTATAAACCGGTCAAATTGATATGAGGCCCAATTATACACTCGATACGGCCAAATGCGAACCCCTTGTAGGTAAGAATTCCTGATAATGGCTACACAAAATACAATAAAAATAAAAAAAACTAACCATAATTGAACACGTATTCTCATGAATCAACTAACTTTAAAAGCAATTATTGCATCTGAATAACATTTTGTTAGCAGTATGCTCTGAATTCGCCAGACCTAGTTTATTTTACACACAATCTTGTCAGGCTGGGCAAAGGGGGTAAGGATGCGATGGTTAACATTTCATCATTATTATATTGACTTTCCATCACATCTTAATCCTTTCAAAACATTTCTTGATAAAATAAGGTTAAATCATTTTGGTCTGCGCGGATTGGATGTTGACGCGCGCAATTCTTGTTGAGCTTGTTGAGCATTACAAAAAATATATCAAATTTTGCTTGGTCTTAAAGGTAGAAAACTACATTTGCACACATTACGGTTATGCTTACAACTTGTTGTGTACCTCAGATATGCCAAAATAATAACCCCATCCGAAGTATTTTGTTCGAATTTAGCCTAGTCCAGAATATTTAATTCAAATAAAAATATATTCTATCATAATTCATCTTGAAACCAACAGTATCACGATACTCCTAGTGTATTCCGGTACCACACACACACACACACACACACACACAAACAAAACGTAAGAGCACATAGAGTGTGCACTTCAATCTACTGCCATACAAAGCGGATTGCGGAATACGCACTGAGAGAGACTCTTGCCCTATTGGTCAAAGAAGGGTTAATGGCTATTTTAAACGTACAATAAATTAGTTCGGTGCCCGAAATTAAGAATTATTATAAGAATAAGTATAAATGTGCCCATCATGATCAATCTTAAAATTGATATGCAAAAGATATCTAGTAGACTTATTTAACAACGTTATACTGTGCAGTAATATATTTTGGATATTTGGGAAGTGAAATTATTCCCTATATTTGCACCATTTATCTTTTATTTGTATTATGCCTAGACCTATATGTAATGTCAAATTTCTTAAACTATAATAAAATAAAGTTACAAAATAAAATTTCCAATTACCTTCTTCGCATTTTCTAGACCTTCACTAGCTTGGTCTCCTTCAAGTTGAATAGGATCCATGATCTGAAACTAAGGGCAAATAGGAAATATCATTAGTGGATCATGAAATGATTAGTTTTTATTTTGTGACTGTAGACTTGTATTTTCTAGACTAGAGTAATTTCAAATTAAATTTGCAAATTATTACAACAAGGGTCACGACAATCTCGCACTCTCCAACATCCGGTGCAACACCGACAGCAAGTCTACAACAGTCTTCCTATAAAAACCCATAGGCATCAATGCCTTGAGTGGAATCTACTACAAGATGGCCTAGTAATAAGATACACTGCACTGGGTTCGTGTCAATTCTCCTGACAGTGACAACTTCAAAAACCATATGGAAAGCCATCAACCATGTCAACAATAACTCAAATTAGATTTGTAAAATTGTATTTATTATATGGTGGAACATGTATTGTCATCATTTGGTCAATTTCATATCCAACTGAGCCTCAGTCACAAGATACTACATCTACAGATGCATCAATCAAGTCAGTATGCATTTCGAATTTGATCGAATACCCGGTCGGGGCCTGAGAATGAAATAATGAGACTGAGCTGAGAGTGAAACAGAGAGAGGCTGAGCCAAGTCCCAGCGACATGGAATGGAAAAGTATCTTGACACACAACCCAACATCACAATACCAAACACCATTAAAATTAAAAATATCATCTACAGAAAAAGAATCCTACATAGAAAAGCAGGATTTGTGAGGAACCAAATCGTTGTATCTAGCTGACACTGACACTGACAGGAAACAATCTCATTGCAGCCTACCCCACCGCTGGCCCGTCACATCGCCGGAGCTCCGGGAGGCGCAGTCGACTGCTGCCGCAAGAATCTCGCACACAATCATGAAAAAAATGACCGAAAAACATGATGCATTTTACAGCGATCAAAGAAACATAATCCACTAACATTTAAAACAAATGTTGCATGAACATTGAAATTGCAAAAAAATAACAAATCACATCCGATAACAGCATATTATTGAGCTCATTTATCAAACTCACCTTGATATCAACGGCTAACTGGGAACGCTGGCGTAGTCGCAACGGGCTAGAGCGATGAGTGGGAAGGCAATAATTGACTATTCAATTAGCGAGTCAATTAAAATATTACACGCAACTTGCGTTAAATTTTATGCAATGCTAGGTTATGATTAAACGTAAGTTGCGGGAGATATTTGCGTTAAATCGGAGTTGCGTGAAATAGACTTGCGTTATATCGCAACTTTTATGCAATAGGGCTCTGGACAGTAATATTATTTTACAAAAAGTTCATTAACTAGTCCTTTCCGATATTAGCAACCCTTAAATTATCAAAGATCTTTTAAATCAGAGTGTACTTTTAAGATGCCGCATAGTCGTACTGAATGTCCTCATTAATCATAAGAAGTTGGTTTGATGCATGTTGATTTTAAAGTAGACGTTTCTCACTCTGTCTCCTAGCTTAGAACTGTGTTAGTAAGCACTCTGGATCCTGTCGTTGTTTACTGGAAGACATTCTAGTCATCCAAAGGTTCCAGGAATAGCCATATTTATAGCAGACATCCCAGTCTGTATTGAACCTAATGTCTACTATCTTGTCGTCATTCAGCCCGGCACTTGATTTAATCTGATAATAGCTTTCCAAAGTTTCTTGGAATATCCATATTTATAGCAGACATCCCAGTCTGTATGTAATCTGCCGCATACTATCTTGTCGCCATTCAGCATTTCGCTTGATGTAACCTGACAATGGCTGTCCAAAGCTTGTTGGAAAATCCATCTTGTTCTAAGATTGCGCGTAGTAGTACTGAATGTCCTCATTAACCATATCAATGTGGTTTTATAATGCATGTTGCATTTAAAGCCAACATTTCTCTCTGTATTTTAACTGTCTCCTTTTGTAGAACTGTGTTAGTAAGCACTATGGATCCCATTGTTAGTTACTGGAAGACATTTTAGTTGTCAAAGTTTCTTGGAATATCCATATTTATAGCAGACATCGCAGTCTGTATTTAACTTGCGGCTTACTTCCTTATCGCCATTCAGCATGACACTTGATGTAACCTGAAAATAGTTTTCCAAAGTTTCTTGGAATATCCATACTTATAGCAGACATACCAGTCTGAATGTAACCTGCCGCCTACTACCTTATCGCCATTCAGCGCGGCACTTGATGTAACGTGACAACAGCCGTCCAAAACTTGTTAGAATATCCATCTTGTTTCAAGATTGCGCATAATACTGAACGCCCCCATTTTTTATAATGCATTTTGAATTTGAAGCAGACATTTCTCATCCTTTCTCCTTTCTTAGAACTGTGTTAGTAAGTACTCTTGATCCTGTTGTTGGTTAATGGAAGACATTCTAGTTGTCAAAAGTTTGGATATTCATTCTTTGCCGAAGAACTCATCCGAGAATGAGGAACGGAAAATAGAAAAATATACATTCCTTGATGGGAGAGGAGTGGTGACTACTTCAGGCACTGGAAGCTGAAGCTCATGAAGGCATGTGCTGGCTCCAATGCCAAATTGGCAAACATTCTGTTTTACAAATGAAAGGGTTAGTGGAGGCTGCTATCCACAGACGGGCTTCCTAAGCAGTCTGGTTATGAATCTGATGATGTGCTCCAGATTGAGTACTTCACCAGGGTTGCCATGAGCCTCATTTTTTTTAAGATGGCACGTAATAGTACTGAGTATCCTCAAGGTGGTTTTTATAATGCATGTTGCATCTAAAGCAGACTTCTCTGACCGTCTCCTTTCTTAGAAATGTGTTAGTAAGTACTCTTGATCCTGTTGTTGGTTAATGGAAGACATTCTAGTCATCCAACAGTTTGCAGGGATATCAAATTTATAGCAGACATCCCAGTCTGTATTTAACCTGCCTCTTACTACCGTATCGTCATTCAGCATTGCACTTGATGTACGAGATAGAGGTCTTGGAAATGAAATGGGTATACCTTACGTCCTTTCCTGCAAGATTTTGAGTGTTTCTTGCTATGCATTTGGACATTCTGTATTATGTCATTTAATTCTTTATCCTCTGATTCGGTTGGCAATTGACATGTTATGTATTTATCAACAAATTGCTGTACTTCCTCATCACTGTCTTGGTTTAATTTGGGAGCATTTCCAATCCAAACAAGTCCATGGACATGTGGACTTCCATGCAATTGAAATTCATGGCGCCAGAAATAATCAACAACTTTACCTATTGGCGTTGCTTTAGACATTATGACATTTGTAAAAAAAAAATAATAAAAAAAAATGAAATCTCTTGTGAAACATTCTGGCAGCTGTTACAGGATTATTTTTAAGTGCAGCACATTTTTCATCCCAATTCATTGTTTCAGTTCTTTGTGCATCACCCTGTTTTAGAATCGTATTCTAAGTTGGCATTTAGAATGGCCTTGTTGATCAAGTGAAGAGTTGTTTCATATTTAGTGTTGCGTTTAAAGCAGATATTGCTCTCTGTATTTAATCAATCTCCTTTCGCCAGTGTTTTTAAGCAATTTTGTATCTTGTTGTCATGTCAGTACCTGAAAGACATTCTAATGATCACATGGTTCCAGGAATATCCATATTTAATGTATACTAATGTCCTCATTAATCAAGGTGGTTTAAATGCATGTTGCATTAAAAGTAGACATTTTTCACTCTGTTTTCTTTCTTAGAACTGTGTTAGTAAGCACTCTGTATCCTGTTGTTGGTTACTGAAAGATTTTCTAGTTGTCAAAAGTTCCCAGGAATATCCATATTTATAGCAGACATACCGCTCTGAATGTAACCTGCCATTACCGCCATTCAGCACTGCACTTGATGTAACCTGAAAATAGCTTTCCAAAGTTTCTTGGAATATCCATTTATATAGTTAGACGTTGATTAAGTATATAATTCCAATTGTGTCGTGAAAAAAGGGCAACGTATGGTATTTGCTAGCTTGATGCCAGCTAGCGTTTTCGGTGCCCCTCAGCATAGCTTTATGGCTCGGCATGCTCGGGCATTGAAAGTTAGAGAGCATCGAACTACGTATTTACGTGACTTCATTTCACCGTCCAGTAAAAGGACCTGCACCTTGTACCGAGTGCTCCGGCCCGATCCCTCGTCCACATTAAGCCAATACAACTTCCCCGAGTCTTTGGTTGTTTTATAATCGAAATTGATCATGGCATCCGTCTCTACGACATCCAACTCGTTTGTGTCATGATATTTTATCAGGGCGAATTCGTTCATGATGAAACTAGTCGAGGAGTACAGGGGCAGAGCAGGTTTGCGTCAAAGATCAACACGAGTGAGCTTCGTATTTTCGCGCCTCGGAGTCTCAACAGTTAGATGTAGATCCTCATCGCTCGGCCGAGAGCGAGCTCGCCAGCCGCATAGTGTGAGGGCACAGACCACTAATCAGTATGTGTTCCAATTTGTGCAAATGCAGAGCTAATGTAGAATCTGTAGTTAGAGACTAATGGTTGTGCTTTCTTGCTTTCTCAGCGGGATCAACATAGGATTACAGGTAGTCTAACTTTAGACTCTATAATAATTATGCAAACGATGGATAACTCGAAATCAAGATTCTGTGTTTATAGACTAGCCGCCCTGCACCTGTCGGTGCCAATCGCCAAAAATTGGCGGTAAAAATTTGCTGCTGACAGTGCACGCATCCCACCTCCCTGGCTGGATAGTGTATGAATACAGGCTACATAAATTTAGTTCAATTAACCCAACTGAGTTGAGAAGAGTGCTATCTTGCTGAGTATTGAAAGCTTAAGAAATAAATAGTGGTTTATTATTTTTTATACATAAAGATTCTCCCTTTTTATCGTATTTGCGATACTGGTATTTTCATTCTCTTGTAAGAGTGATTTTGTCTAGTTTGAGAGCCTACATCCTCTAAACGAAAGAATGTGAACATATGGTGCAGCATTCGGAGATTAAATACTAGAAGTGGTAAACTTTCTATTCTGGTTTATCAGAGAATAATAATAATCACAGGCGATAAAAAGGAAAACATCCAGGAACAATATTTAGAGATAGTTGGTCAGCGCCAGAGGTACAGTCAAAAGACAGGTCTTTCTTCTAGCGTTGGCACGATCAACAGTGGCTTCTCTCCAGCCGTCCGTCCTGTCGCTCGCCAGGGCAAGGCACAGCCATCCAGCAAGGAGAGGGCCATTGATAATGTACATGTAGTTCCCCTCCAGTTATGTACGCTGATTTGCATGGGTGGGACTGGGCTAGGATTTTGAGCTGGCACTAGACCATGTGGAATGAAAAAATAAAAAGTGAAAATTTTCAGAATAGTTTGCATTTTAATAGGATATTTGTTAAGTCTCAAGGAAGTGATGAAACTATATTGAAACAATTTTTACACGACTTGTACTCGAATGACAAATTGAATCCTAATACATTCCTACATTATATTAAGAAAAGTTCAGACCACAAATCATGCAATGTAAGCAACAACTAAATATTGTAATTAAACAAGTTCCCATGTTTTGACTAAGTCACACATTACCATTTTCTCAAACTATTAGCTTCTGCATTTGGGAGTTGCTCTTACTATTAATTTAGTGAAACCAAACAAATCTGTCAGGTGAATTAAATATTTTAATCAATGTAACTGACTTATATGAACTTCGATTTCAGTTTATTTTATATCCTAAGTCATATTTTATAATATTTTCATAACAATAACAAAACATGGCACCACACAAAACGTATGTCGATATACAGTTGCCCTTGAAAGTATGTGAACCCCAACTAAAATATTTTTTTTCATGAATTATAAAAGTTAAAGAAGTTTTTTTCAGGATGATACTTTTACAATACATGTGACACTATTAAACATTACTGTGTGGACGATGAAGTACTGATGGTCTAAAAATAAAACAATAGAATTGGCGGAAGAGCCTACACTTCTAAGAAATGACAAATGGTATTGTGAACTCATTCATCTCATGATGTTAGTAAAGGGAAATTACCCACATTTTCTAAATCTACAGTAGATCTACAGTAGGGTGTAGTTTCAATCAAGGAATCCTCAATTAAACTGCCCTTCACATGTAGATCATCATAACCAATTAGAAGATAAATACAGTTGGCAAGGTAAACTGGATTCACAGTAAAGTGTAATTTTCTGACATTTCATTTGATTTTCATCAAATGACCTAAGAGGACTTTGAGCAGGTATGGAATGTGTAACTGTATTTGCTCAAGAAAATATTTACAAACTACATGAATCCTCAACCTCGCACGGTCGATATTTGCGCCTCCGCCATTATGCAATCAGAAAGATATGTACGTCTTATTCCATGCCATCAGAAATCAAAAACATTTTATGACTTTTGGGCACTGCCACCTTTGACCCCACGAACCCAAAATCTCAATAGTTCTTCCTCACATGCTTATTTTTTTGCTACCTGTACACACTGTAAGTTTGAAAGAAATTGGATAATTTTTTCTGTTATAAGTGAGCTATATCGGTTGACTTTGTTTTAGTTTTCTGCCCGCTGACCTTTGATCTTTGAAACACTGAACCCAACATTTATTCAATTTATCCTCACATGCTCATACATATTTGAGCCAAGTTTTGTCAAAATCTGTACGCCAGTTTTGAACTTATTGAAAAGTTTTTAACTTATTGAAAAGTTTTTAACTTTATCCTCCCCCCCCCTTCCCCGGCTCTGAGAATTCCAAAAATAGCCTAGCTATATTCACAAATAAGACCAACTCCCATTACATTGGCATTTTAATAGGGGTTCACATACTTTTAGTCACAATTGTACACAATAATTTCCCCAAAATTAAAATCATGTTTCTTCTACGAGGCATGCCCCTGAATAAAATTACTTTACGAAAATAACAGTGCCCTAACGCACATGAAGAGTTGCAGTAGCTTAAATGTTTGAAATAATATGTAAATAAGTGACAGAGCCTACCCATAGTTTCTGTTTTACTACACTTTTTAATCATTGACAAAATTTAAAATTCAACAAGCAATTTGACATTATATGAAATGTGGAAACACTTACCCTTGGCAGCCGCCATCTCATCTTTTAATTCAGTTGAACCTCGTTCCATGAGATGAATCTTCACAAGGTGGTTATCAAGGCTTGCTGCCTTGACACCACACTTGGGGCACCCTTTCCACAACTCACACCTTCATCCGGACGTCCCGACCATGAGGGATCTTTAGGAAAGAATCTAAATTTTCGACCATTTTAAGAGAGTTTCAAGGTCATATCAGCAGAGTTTTACACTTTTGCTTCATAATTGTGCTATGTAGTCCTCTGGGAAACAATGTTTTCTTCTGTTTCAGCAAATCATTCCTCTTTTTCCATCATATAAGAACTATTGCCTCTTCACTAACCCAAACCACCAATCAGGGGCAATCTTAGTGTGCCCAACCAGGATGAAGGGGAGTTCTATTGATGTGTGTAACCCACAGAAGACTCTCCATGACAAGTACTGAAGCATCAAATTGTTCTTCTTTTGTCCAGAGCAATTGTCAGCATTCTGCAGAAGATATTGTTCCCCAATGCCTAAAGCCCTGGTCACATAGGACCCCGGAAGCAACACGATTCACCCCGACTCTTTCTTAATTTACAGTTAAGTGCCTCAGAAGAACGAGTCAGGGTGAATCGTGTTGCTTCCGGGGTCCTATGTGACCGGAGCTATAAGGGGGAGGATATATACAATTCAACTGATATGTGGGTTTCGGTGATTTCTTTTTTTATTAATGGTAGATTTAAAAAGAAAAAATGGTTTGAGATAGTTTGGACATTGAATGTGCTAAAATAAAATGACCTTGAAATTCAACGTCAAGTTCCGCTAATTAGCATATAAAGAAATACATAAGAAAACACCATTTTTTTTATAATAGGTAATCAGATCAACATGAAACCTTGTAGAAATGAGCTTTGTGATGATATCAATAGAATGAACTACCAATTTTTGGGAATAAATACTTCTTTATATTTTTAATGGTTTTTTTTTTACCACTCGGGATTCGGCTCAGCTAAGTATGTATTCATAGGCTAATCATACGGAATTGGTAATGCCTATTTACAAAACAATTCATTAAAACCCTGGACTAATCATTCAACAAGTATCCCTAGAAATTTGTAATCATGCAATCAGATAATGCACTATGACACAATCACATTTTCAATCACACCAGTCATCTGAAAATATCAATTCTGAGAAAACAAGGAAATAAAAAGCCATTCATTTTTACACACATTTGCACGTGCCCAAGACATAAAAAACAAATGCTACAGAGCTTTGTTCAAATATACAGACACATTTAATTCTAATTCAAATTCAAATTATTCCAATTCAAATTAATTACATTTGAATAAGAAATTCAATTAAATATATTATCTACTAGACCACTAAAAGAAGGACGGCCCATCACCAGCGTCTACATCTGTTAATGTGACGAGCCTTCCTCTGAATGATAGCTGCGGTCGGCAGTGCGGGTAGTGAGGTTTGTGGATGTGGCAGTGTTGAGCTGGTCATCCTATCAATGCATCATAATCTATTATTTACAAATATTTCCAAGAAAACATTATTTACAAACATATAAACAGATACAAACAAAATTGGAAAATTAATTAAAACCGTAGTGAATATTTACAACAGGAAAATTGAGAATTGAAATAAACACGTAGTGAATTTTTACAACCTACTACTGAACCACTTCGAATAGGGTGCCACGAAAACAAGAAGTGGAGACAGTTCGTACCTATATATATATATATACACATTTTAATTTACATTCTAGGGCAATCCTTAGCCCCTCTTATTAATCCTCAAAGGAAAACTTCATACTTATAAATTCCGGGCTTAACTTTGACCCACTTAATCCAATGTTTGTTTTCTAAAAGGGTACAACTTTGACCCACTTAATCCAATGTTTTTTCTAAATGGGTACAGGGTACCACAGGATGTATCAATTTCTTCCATCCCAATTGAAAAAATGAATGCCTCCCATTGTTTTTTGGGTATAAAGGGCCAGAGCTTGGTTTAGCCCTCACTTTAAGAACTGAAAATTAGGTAAAGTGAACGCAGAGCCTTGTCGTCCACACGGACACCTACTCCGGCCCCGAAGGTGCATGACAAGCACCTTCATGGTAGGCAACCTGAGGATGCGCTGCAGGAGCCGCATTTGCTCCGGCCAGTGCTGGCTTGGCACGGTGTGGTCCAAGCCGACCTCGCTGATTGCCACCACTCGGGCATGTCCCAGGTAGTGGAGGAGTTTGGTCCAATCGCCATTGGTATACCTCTGGGCCTTCTTTGGGTGAATGCCCACCTCATACCGCCAATGGTACCGCTCCCCATACTGCTCAAGCAGGCTGTCGAGGTGATGGTAGGTTTCAGGGTCGCAGAAATTGCGGACCCCACCACCCCCCCAATCAAATCGACCACATGCTGAGGCTGCCTACCTGAGGTCAGAGATGAGCTCTCAGAACCATCATAGACCTTTTGAAGTCGGTCTGGATGATAATGAGAGTCAAATGCCCTCAGATATTGAGCCGGGGTCGCCGCCGGCGTCGCTCCACCTTCTCCTTGCTGAGAGGCGAGTGGCTGACCAGGATGGGCAGCCTGGGGCTCCGCAGCTGTAGCGGGCGCCCCCTCACCTCTCCCGTGCTGCTGAGAAGCCGGAGTTGCCTCTTGCGTCGGTCCGGCCCCTCCTTGCTGGGAGGGGAGTGGCTGACCAGAATGGGCAGCCTGGGGCTTCGCTGGCATAGCGGTTGCCCCCTCCTCTCTCCGCGGTTGCTGAGTGGCTGGATCAGCCGGTGGGGGAAGGGTTGACGGACCTGGGTGGTCAGTCTTGGGCCCCGCGGTTGTTGCGGATGCCCTTCCACTCCTCCTTGGCTGGGATGACGCATCTAGCCTCGCTGGCGATTCAGTAGGTCTCGTCCTTGGTCGAGACTCGCCGAATCCTGACAACCTGTCTCTCTGAATAGTCAAGAGCTGGGTCATCAAGAACACCAGAGGGCGAAAGTGAACTAACACCGCTGGTGTGTTCACCGGATGGAACGATGGAGTAACCTTTGGCCACTGCTGAGCATTGGCCAGGGCCTCCATCTCAAGCCGGTCGACCTCGGTCACCCCCGGATTTCCGGCTTGCCAATTAGAGTTCACAAACTCCATGAGTGTGAACTCGTCCGCCCTCAACCCCATAATGCACCTCGCGGTGTACCGAAGTGCTTCGGCTCGTCGTTGAAGCGCCTGCTTGAACGACACCGACAGATGGTCCCGGAAGGGGCTGAAGTAGCGGGGCAGGAGTTGAAGGACATGCTTTCTAAACCTGTCCACCCTAAGTCCGCACCCTGGCCAGGGACATTGCCGGTGGTTCTTGGCCTTCGCCGGTTCTGCTGGCGCGGGGTCAGACTGTCTTGCCCTCGGGGCATCAGTCTTCACCCGTCCTGCTGGCGACGGGCCCGACCGTTTTGGCTTCACGGCTGGCGAAGGGTTAGACTGCTTTGCCCTCGGGGCTTCAGTTTTGGCTCGCTTCGCCGGTGAAGCACCGGGCACTCCAGGCTTCTTCGAAGCCTATGCTGCAGCTGGCTTCTTGGCCGCGGGAGCTTCACTGCCCGGTCGGGCAGCCGCTCCTCGGCCACGTCCCAAAGACGAAGTGGCTGGCACTGGGGTAGGTCCCCTAGGCACTCCCCGGCCACGCCCCAATAACGAGGGCGGCGGCATAGGAGTCGGCATAGTGGGCACTCCAGTGCGTCCAATACCTCGACCGGCGAACGGAACAGTTCGGTTGCCTGCCAGGGGGGTGGCTCCCCTGGGGCCAGGTCGAGAGGCCGTTGGCCCCTGAGCTACCTGGGCGTAGCTAGGGCCAGGCTCAGCAACTGTATGAGGGTTCCTGGGCGAGGCTACGGGCGGTTGCTTACTTTGCTTAGCCAGCTTAAGCTCCCGCTTACGAGCCCTTTCGGCCTTCTTTTTCTCCTGCCACTTCCTCCGCCTCCGAGTGTTGCGGGAATCGGCAACGGGTGCCTGTTTGGGCTTGCCCTCAGCCCGACCCTGATGTTTGGGCTTGGCCTTGGGCTCGCCCCCTTCTGCCCGGAGGCTGAGTGACGTTGTTCCCTGCGATGTTGAGGGACAGCTCTCTCAACTGCGACTGGCCCTTCTAGGTCCTGCGGGAAACCACAATCGCGGCTCTTGAGAGCTGGTTGCTGGCAGCCGGTACAAACACGCGGGCATCTGTTTGGGTGCCCACGGTAACCGGCACCACGCCAGAGCCCCTGGACGGTCCAGTCTGCATGCAGACCAAACTGTCCAGCTCTGGCACCTCAATCCCGTCCAGATTGAGGGGTTCCAATCCCAGACACTCCCCCACATTTGTCACTGACATTGGGGGAGGGACGAGTGCGGAGACTGGAGTCGTCTCTTCAACCTCCCCCACAGTTGTCACAGACGTGGGGGGAGCCGTCTCTGGCCCAGGACCACCTAAGGGTTCTGGGTCGCTGTCGACGTCCGTGGGTACGTCGAAAGCACTAGGCAAAGGGGGTTCCCCATCTGACCCGAAATCAGAGAGACCCAGACCTTGGACGTCAGAGTCCCCATCCTCCCCTCTCAAGAGGTCGTCGTCGTCCTCCTTTGCCCTGCAAATGAAAACATAAAAGAAAAACAAAAGGTTAGTATACATGGATGAACCACCCAAGACAGTACATGACAAAGCGTCACTGCTTTATCTGTCTGCAGAAGGGGCAAAAGTACTTACTTATGCGCATTCCTTCACCGGTAGTGACGTCAACGCAGTGGCCGTGGAACCACTCGTCACACCCATCGCACTGAATCATGAAGGACCCATCATCTGCTTTTTTACAGAAACAGTAAAGGTCTTTACCTTGTACTGCCTTCTGGGGGAGAGAGCTCTTGTCGGTTCATTTCTTTAACATGTCATGATTCATCACAAACGCCTTGTTACGGTAAATCACCCGATAAAGATATGGGGTGTATTGCTTTGCGATGATTGCGGGCCCCTTCCAGGGAGAAATGAGCTTCTTACTCCCCTTCCCTTTGGGGTAGCCAGATTCAAAAGATATACCCTATCTCCAACTTGGAACTCACGAATGTGGATTTTCACATCGTAGTCCCTCTTCATACGTTCTTGCGAGGAACGCAAAGTGTCCCTGGCGACTTGGTGGGCCTTGTGCATGGCCGCGGTCAGCTGGGACAAGTATTCGTCCGTGGAGGACGCCGGTGTAGGAACCGGAAGAGGGAACACAAGATCAGCCGGAACGTTGACCTCTCTACCCAACATTAGCTCATTGGGAGTACATCCTGTGCTGCGATTCACAGTGGACCGGATTGCACCCGCAATCTGGGGTAAGTGTTTGTCCCATTGATTTTGAGAGTTTCCGCGGTAGCACCGTACGGCATCCATGATGGTTTGGTTATACCTTTCCACCTGGCCATTCGCCGAAGGGCGATACGGTGTGGTCTTAGCCTTATGAATATATAAACAGGGAAGTTTTTTGCACTTATTAGAATTGGTTTGTGAATAAGCAAATGGAGACAAATCAGTTACAAAGGGCAAAAATGATACACCATTTCATGGGTTAAAAACTAAAATGGTCTCCGTCTAGTGAGCACCCGTCGAATACGACCCCCCATCCCTTGCCTCTTGTTCTTGCTCCCATGCTTTTCTAGCCCTCCTACGACTTACTTGCCTTATATTTAGCATTTGAGATCCTTAAATGGTCCTTACATTGCACTGCATATGTGGCATGAGTTCCAAATTTTAGATAGAGATGCTTGAATAATCTGTTGCGACCAATCTCTGCGCCACAGTTGAATGAAAGTGCTGCAAGGTTGGTCGACTGCAGTTTGAACAACAGGTGGACCTCTCCACAGGTGTTTAGGACACCTTTTCCAGATGAGACCATTGAAGCTCTCATTCTGGTTTTGGGTGATACCTGGGAGGCATCTCACGAGGAGATCTGGATCACTGAGTCTCGTGAATATAGGCAGCAGTTCATCGAGAAACACAGGGTCTTAGTGATACTCTTTGTTGACCTGTTTGCCCGTCTTTTTGTACTCACACCAACTATCTTCGGGACAGTACTAGTGACGTTTGTCATTATCATCCAGCTTTACTGAGTGATAAAGGACTGCCAATACTACCCTGCGCATTTTTTCTACAGCCCTATCTTTATATTCCTCATTACCTATTCGCTTCCTTATTACTATTACTACGTATTGCGTTCCTATATCTACAAAGTCTACCTATCAATGTTTGTCTGATGTTCCCCTTAGCCTACCCTTCCCATATCCCAACGGTTCAATTTGTGGACATCGCCTGTAAAGTTGTGCACGTGAATGGGCTGAACGGCCCACAATATTGCCCAAGCAGGTCTAGATAATTGGGATACAGCTCATGACCATAGGGGTCCCCACGGGCCGGCCTCGGGTGTAACACAAGTACCTTCCCACAACAGCCCCGGGAATGGATCTTTTTTGACAAAGGCCCACTGGCCCGGTTGGGGGGGCCATAGTAGGCCACCCGAGCTTGCTAATAACGCAGACTTGGGGGCAGTCTAAAAGGCGTTCAAGCAACTCCTCCGACTGGGTGGGGGGTAAGCCTTATGTAGTGTGCTTACTCTCTCTCTTTCTCTCTCTCTCTCTCTCTCTCTTTTTCTTTGATTTTTTTACTTGAAAAAAAGATAAATAAATCATAAAAAGATTCACCACTTCTCACTTGCAACCAGCAAACCACAGGATGATCCCTGTCAGCTCTTGAATAGCCGTGTTCTTGGATGGGTTCTTTAAGAACATCGGCATGGAGATGACTGCCATTAGTCTAGTCTAGGTATGTTACAAAAAAATTGAAAGTGAATATTATTGTATGCTGTTGGTGCCATCTTTTAGAGCTCAACAAGACCTTTAATTTGATACCTCACCCATATACACAGCCCTAGTAATAAAAAAGTTATGCAATTTTTTAACGCGAGAAAATGGCAAATTTAATTCTTATGTTATCCTTTGTTTTTAAAGACAAAGGCTGTGATCGACATTGTGACCAGTGTACAGTTTTTGTAACAAAAAATATCATAACTTTCTACAGCAATAAGATTTTCACATGAAATTTTCAGGAAATATGGATAA
>BQKZ01006204.1:21726-38998 GCA_036244855.1 Temnopleurus reevesii | reverse complement strand
CCCCCCCTCCTACGGTGCGCGCCTGGATTAAGGGAGTTAATATATTGTAAAAATAAAAATAGACTCACCCCAAGAACATTTCAATAGCCATGAATGAATTCACATGTATTCAGACTTGCACAAAATATTCACACTACTAAGCTTTTATCAGAAGGATTTATTTTATTAAATCATTCACTTGACAAAATAATCTTCTTTCGTACGGAAATACTACATGACTTGGAAAGCTATACATATTCCAGAAAAGCATTTTCTACAACGATATATTAATGCAGTCTATATCACTTTTAGAATCTTCATATACATGTATTTTTCAATAACTTCTTGAATGACAACATATATATTCTCAACGGCAAGGAAAGGAAATGTACAAAATCTGGATCCATACTACGTAAGCGATCTTGATTAATATGAATAAAGTAAATCCAAAATAATCGAACAAAAATAAATCATGGCACATCATTAAATTTCCTAAAGGTTAACTCATAATGCCACTAAATTCATTAAATGATTTGAAAGTTGATACTTAAATCTCTTACGTGCTTGCAATTAACAAAAAACTTCTCAGACTGATAAAAATGTATTTCTCTCTAATAGTGCACGTTGTTCTAGCTATTCATGCTCAATGCCTGTTAGCTTAAATTAGGCAAATATATACTTTGCATTTTCGAGTGTTAAAATAATTATTGTGATCTCCTGCTAATTCAACGCCTTCTCTAAAATATCTTATGATTCGATTAATTAGTTTTATCAGAATTGCGTACAAAATGAACGCTGTCCATCCAAAACATTCTTCTGGAAAAGTTAGATACTTTAGAATAAGTTCAGTATTAGTCAAGCGGGGATAACAGAATACAGAATAATGTATTATCAAATGTGAGGAAAAACTATTAATAAATTAGACGAATATCGTCTGCACAATATACTCAGTAAATGTGTATTTTACTATTTGACTATAATACTGGAACGCTTAGAAGCATTTCATTTTTCATGGCTTCTAAAAGTTGGTGGCGCTTACACGAAGCGTCCCATTGCAGCAACTACGAGTGACATCAGAATGGCCGGCAGCGAATGGCTGAGGGCAGTAGCACTTGCTCGGGCTTCTTTCCCTGTGGACAAGAAAGAAAGAAAGAGAGAGTGAGAGGGGGAAATAGAGAGAGATATAATTGACGACTTTCGTAATGTATTCAAATTTTATGCGCGCTTCTTTGTCAAAGGCACAATGATAAAATATTTATCCACCTGATATAACATGACCCCAACTTCCATGGAAAACCTTCATCGCAATATTGCTCTCTCACGTAATTAGGAAGAACACGATATTAACTGTTTTTGAAAAAGTAAGTCGAACGCCAGTTCAATGGTCCGTGGTAATGCTATTCAAATCGGAACCGGCTTGCGATTGTTGTGTCCGCACATTTGAATACACGGTGTACGTTCTATTGTCTGTGGCCCACTGAACTTTTTCGGAAAGAGTTTATATCGTGATGTAGGCTCGCAGAGAGAATAAAGACTTATATCGTTTCTTACTTAGCCTGTTCAGCATGTTATCACGGGGTTCTTGGAAGATCTGGTAGATAGAAAGAGTTCCACTCTTCTTGCCGACGACCATGAGGTAAGGCTTTGCATCAGGCGTATCCCTTGGGGAGATGAATCTGTATGTATGATAAAAGGAAAGGTTAGAGACGTCTATAATACAAAATACATACAAAATGTCACGTTGAACATGTGTTGCTCAGTGGTAGAGCGTCTGGCGCATAAACGGAAGGTCGTGGGTTTTGGTCCCCGGCCGAGTCATACCAATATCGGAAAGGATCATCCGGGTATTTTTTTAGTACGAAAGTGATCTCAATCATCTCATGCAGTGTAAACATGGTGTGCACTAGATTTGCTCCTTGATTCAAACAACCGTACACTGCAAAACAGCTGGTATTAAATCTAACATCAGCCGGAATCTATAAAGGACCACACCAGAAAAGTGCTAAAATAACACCAGTTTAGAATCTATTTAATATACTTCAAAGCCAACTGTTCGGGGCCTTAAACAACACCAGTGGGTTTTTAGATATATCTATTTGATTCTTAACGGGTATTATTTTAACACTTTTCTCGTGTGATCCTATATAGATTCCGGTTGGTGTTGGATTAATCACCAGCTTTTTTGCAGTGTAAAAGCACGAATTGGCTATGATGTTACGATACAGGTTACACTGCAACAACTGTGGTGTTAATTTCAACTGATGTTTTCCGATATAGATACATGGCTGGTGTTAATTAACATCATGGGTGTTACACCGAAACCATTCCGGTATCTCTATCGGACAACATCAGTTGCCTTTAACACCAGCCTTTTTGCAGTGTAAGCACTTACACTAGCTTAGCTGGGTCAATATCACCGGCCTTCTTGTTCATCATCAGATCCTTAAACCTCTTCTGCTTGGGGGCTTGGCGGTAGACAGACTCGAACTGAGGATACGAAAAGCTACCGTTGTTGGGCATGCTGTAGATACCGATGACGCTGGATCCATCAACACCGACAAACAGGAGCGTGGTGTCCTGCCTGGGTCGCCCGATCGCTAGGGACTTGCATTGTGAGCCCTGCGTGAAATACAAGATATTTTCATTATAGTCTGAAGAAGGCTAGCAGTATACAACAGCCGAAACGTCTCTATGCTAACATTCTACGTTTGCACATCGTGAGACGACTGATCAACTCTCTTCAATTATTCGCCACCTAAATGAACCTCTTTCAAACCATACGAAACATAGTTTGCCTGCTCGCTTTTTTGACTTTATTAATTTAAGTGTTCAAACAAATATCGACTGTAAAGGTTCTCCCGCGGGGTCTTTCTGCAGACAAAATGCAAAGTCTCACATATATTTCCCATCCGCACACAAAAACACAAACAAAATAGTGAATTATGCACACATTGTGGACTTTCCAGAAGATGGGGACGCACAAAGTGATATAATGCGGGATATTTTACAAGGGTAAAAAGGTAAGGCTCCTAAATATGAATGGAGCTTTGGATAACGATCTGCTCGTCATTTTCTATGATTTGTCCTGGATCGAGCCACGTAACATTAGACAAGAAAGAGAGAACGTATGCAAGCATGCATACACGCATACACACACACACACACACACGCGCGCGCAGAGGAAATTCGTACATAAACACACCCACACAACACAGAGCCCCCTTCATCTCCACACACAACAACAACACATACACTTACATAAGTTGGCACACAAAATCTCCATACACAATTACTCACCTACATTCAAACACACACACACACCATCAATCAAACACATCCCTTTCACAAGCATACACGCGCACATCCTAGTATTTAACAGGATAACCAATGCCACACACGTCCAACACATAATACACATTAGCTTACCCGCTATTTATCCACACACGCACTCAAGCACACTCACACACACATCATATAATTAACACATGATAGCCAATTCCCAACAAGCCCCACACACAATACACATTAACTGACCCACCATCTTTCCACACACACATGTGCACACACACATACCCTTCAACAAATCCATGCAGACGCACACACAACACACACGTTGATTGATACGGGTCGTGACAATATGTTGATTCTGGTGAAAACACCCACACCCACGCACACACACCACACACGCCCGCACACATATTGCCTGTGCACAGATAGCTTACCAATTTGGTTGAAGCCATGTCTCTCTGCGACACAAGTCCATGTGATTGAGAGTCTGGGGTGGAACTCTTAGAGTTGAACACCTGCGGGTAGAACTGTGCTACAGCCTGAGCGATCTGGTCTCCGCTGTCCCAGAAAAGATCCAAGACACGACTTGATTCATTGTACTGTATTTAAGAAATAGAAAAAGAATTGATTTTCTTCAGCAAGTAATTCATCCACACTAGGCTGTACTCAACCCAGGTGAGGTGGACGGGTACCGGTAGGAAGAAATTCTTTGAATACAATTAGCGCCAAATGGTAGCCATGTTATAGCCGGGTAATAATGGGCAGAGCGCTTACAAACACTTAATATTAAGTGCTATATAAATTTTGTGCATTGTTATTATTATTATTAATGACGAATGAACGATTAGTGAAAAATATTAGGAATTGATTTTCAATATTGGCTTTATTTTGATAATATTTGTCAGCTCCATTTGCGGCGATCTTGCTCATGTAAGAGTGTAAACTACATTAATATACATATACAGTCAAATCTGTCTATAACGACCATCCGAATTCAGACAGAAAAGGGGGTCTTAAGAGCAAGTTGTCTCTCTAGACAGCTTCATTCACATGTAAATTGCTCTCTTGGGAGTCGAGAAGGGTGGTATTCATGAATAGGTGGTGGTCACTATAGTGGGATTGACGGTACATTTAGATTTTTCTGTGTTTTTATGATCGTTCAAATCTTGTACATATTATGATCTGTTATAAATACACGTATTTTGTTTGATGATTTGATAATAAATACAGTGCAATACAAAATTGTGTTTTTCAATTGGATGGCCATTCCAGACGTCAAAAGAGGAATATTCAAGAACCACTTCTTTAGCATTAGCTATTATTTCCCCAGTTCATTGGATGCAGGGATGCACCCACACACTGTTTGCCCATTGTCAACACCACTGGAAGTATTCCAGCCGGGTACATTTTGGCACACGTTCAGTTACGGATCAATCACGATGTTGCCGCTTATTCACTTTACCATGAATACCTATTCAGACCTATGAATACACCGCACTTCTCTTATATTATTTACAACAAATGTGGCTCATTAAAATGCAATAGAACATGATCTTTGCGGAATGCTACTAGGATGACATCATTTTTAGTCACAATATCAAAGAACTGTACTTCCCTCGGTTGAAAAGCTATGTATTTTTTAGTTCTTGGGCCTGTAACATACAGCAAGTTTACAATCAATCGCAAATTGTTGCACACGATTTCCAAAAGATTTGCGATTGATATTAATTGTACGATCAATAAAAAGCTGTATGTTACGTGGCCCTGGTATGTCACATGTAAATTACCCAACCCCATGAAAGTACCCAATGAGCACCAATTTGGTGTTCAAATCACATTCTGTTCTATGCAAGATATAGGCCTACCTTGTACATGGAAATTCCACGTCCTCCAAAGAAGCTGACGTACTGATGACCCGAATTTGGGTTGTAAGGGTTGTTGAGACCTGCAAATCTGCTCACTTCCAGTTGGGCTACATTATGAGAAAGATATATAAAGATGAAAGAGGATCTGGAATAGTAAAACCTTCAAATCCTCACATAATTCAAATGCCTTAGACGCATGCATCCAGATTTCCTAAAGGATTCATAATATGCAAGAGGAATCCAATTGTGGAAATGGTTTGATGTTATTGGGAACAAAATAATTATAAGAGCAAGCTTTCAAAATCACAACCAAATTGGATTGTTCATTGAAAAGTTTTTACATTCCCAATGTCCCAATAATATCATAATCCCTGCCGCTGACGATGGTCCGTTGGGTTGGCAACTTTTAATGGATGAATGAATCATTTTATTCAATAATTTTCACATGTTGTCACAAAAGTCAACAAACTGTTGCTGATTCTGTTGTATAGCATACCTTAATTAATTCTACAAGTATTTTGAAAAAAAAAATCATTTTGGACATTAATTTACTCTATCTTTCAATTTGCATGCAATGTTCATCAGCGCTGTTTTGTTTACCAGAGAGCACGATAATAACAGGGGTGGGATGCTTTGAAAAGTAGAAGCTAAAATCTGTCATGTCTGGGGCAAAACATACACGAGAGAGATATCGATTGTAGAATTTTATAATTTTGCGTCTTTCTGTTCAATGAAATTTTGTTAAAGTGTCTAAAATTGGTTGCATCTGTTTATGCTACTTAACTGACTAGGAATTGAAAAAGAAACAAATGTTTGTTTTGACGTACTTTGACGAGAAAGTATAAGTGATGTGAAACATCCGCAAGAGATCAGAGATCGGGAGATGTACGAACATTCTAAACATTCAAAATACCATCAAGTATATTAAAGAACATGGTGCCAACATTGAAATTTTATACAGATGCATGACATTTTCTTTCAGATTTCTTTTACAAAACATATTCGTGGCGTCAATTCATGATCTGTAGTGAATTCTCTTGAGTTTTCACATCTGGATTGTGTTGGGAAGCGAGCATTGTTCTCATTCAATTCGAATTCAATGGGCATATTTGCAGATCGTAGAAATTATAGGAAACACTCTCTCAACTGAATACGCATCAATTTGCAGATTATGGTGTCGTTCTGCATCATTGTAAAGTCTTTTGATTGTTCTTATATCAATATATAAATGTCACTATGATATTATTATCTATCAAATGCATTGTATACCATTGTTTTCGTTTCAATTCTTCCTAAATCAGTTTGTAAATGTCAGATCCTAAAGGCTGCCCAAATGGTTGACGGCGTACATATTAAATAGATCTGTGAATATTTTGGGCTTAGAAATGAATGGCTTGATATATTGATAGTGCCTGTATAACTTGTTATTTTTTTTTTTTGCATTCTATGTTGTTTTTCTTTATGGATATGAATGTGATAATATATGTCAGACAGATTGATTTTGTTTATTTTTAAATGACAAAATCATAATGCGTAACGATGACTTTAAATCTCGTTAGAAATGATTTGCTAAGTCAGTTTGTGAGCGTAGTTACTATGCACCTGTATGGATTTATTTTAGCAAGAGCTGGATAAACTTACCGATGCTTTGATCCCTCGTCCACTGAGGTGCTGAAAGATAAAGCATAGAAAGTGTAATATATAAGATGAGCTTAATAAGAAGATACAGTACATGAATAGATGAATAGATAGTGAATTCAAGGGTAGATGAATATGATCAATTGAATGTTATCTTAAATAAAAAAAAATAAAAAAAGGAGTTGCTTACAACAATTCTTAGACGGACTAAAATTTCTACACATTGCCCGAGGCTCGCACGTATTGAATGAAAAAAAACTGGCTTTGCAACCCTAGCCATCCCACCCAAAGCCATCCCTGAACCCCTTGTAGATTGTTGAGGATAGACAGATTATGTTGACATCAAACGTTCTAAATGTAACCAGGTAATAGGAGGAACCACATTCTAGATAGCTCGACACATTTATCAATCAATATCATCATTCCTCACGATGGTGATTGTTCTTTAAGCAGTGATCTTTTATGCACTGAGGTAGGCTATTACATACTTAAATTTTTCCAGTTTTGGAAACAATGTTGCTAGAACACATTCGTTATACAAAATCATTGATATGAAACGAGTGTGGGCGTGTTCTAAGTGTTATACCTCGAAGTGGAAAAGGCCAATAATATACCTCTTCGTACATCAGGATTCCGAGCACCAAATAAACTATATTCGAAAAGTTAAGTTGAACGCAAATTCAATGCTCCTTTGTAATGCTATTGAAATAGGAACTGGCTTTTCATTGTTGTGTCTGCACAGTTGAATACACGATGTACGGATCTATTGTCTGCGTTCGACTTAATTTTTTGGAAATAGTTTATATCGTGTTCTCAAATGTTTTGAAAATGTGTATAATACTTACCATTCATGAGGTTGCTAAGCGGTACGGCATCGGTGAACTGTACGCCTGGGTAAGAAGTCGTAGCGCCCTCATCGGCGGTGAAGATAAAGGATTCCTTCACTTCCCACGTGTTCTGACGGTCCCATGATTGCGTCATGTAGGTGTTTTCAAAAGGCTCAATAGCGTTTGGCTGACGGAAACTGTAGATTGGGTATCTCTTGAATGATTCGGCAGCTGAAAGAAACAGAAATTTTGGCAAAAGATGATATTCGACGTGTACTCGAAGCGTAGTATGGCCCTAAGTCAGGGTCATTATTGGGCAATAAGGGGTGGAGTGTGGGTGAGGGCGCTGGCAAAAATGTAAAATTCAGCTCTGCCAAATGCTGTCATTATAGCGCGTTTTAGCTCTGCGAGCGTTATCGGTGACACTAGACGTATGGACAGGCGGAACCGCAAGTAACTCTTTTTTCAGTGCATTTACAGGAGGCATATCTAATCTGCCTTATAGCACACGATGATACCCTTCGGCTCATCTTTCCCTTCCAAAGAGTGATAAACTCAGTTGGACAAAATACCCCGATTTAATCGTATGTACATGCTTTCGAAAGAGCATTTACTTCCCCTTCGGCCGCCCAAAGATCTAACATTTGCAAATTAATTTGTTCGCGTCTCAAACATCTCAAGATAAAGCATGATCAGGTTAATTAGTTTTATGAGGTGCTTCAATTAATTATTAGTATTCTATGTTAGTTAAAACCACACGGTTCATTGATTAGACCAAAATTACCCTTACGAAATTAAATTTGAACATTTTTCGCCAGGTGGACAATTATGTTGTTGTGAACATATTTTACAATCTTCGAAAAGAAGATGATGCTTGGATCATTTCAGCGCGTATTAGGAACCGTTTTGGGATCTGTTAAAGGTTCCATATACGGGGCAAGAGTTGAACCATGCGGAACCACTATTTTAGCATGCATGAGTGTGAAACACGAAAAATGATTAATTGAAAAAATAAGAAAAAAATGACAGCGTCGAAGAAGAAGAAGAACAAGAAAAACTACAAAAACAAAGAAGGAGAAGAAGAACAACAAAACAAAGAAGGATAAAAAAGAAGAAGAAGACGAAGAAGAAGAAGACGAAAAGAAGAAGAAGAAGACGGAGAAGATGATGAGAAAGGAAAACAAGTATAAAGAACGAGAAAACAAACGAACAAACTTTCTTTCTGATTGTCGGGTAGAGTTTAAAAATTAATCGATATGTAACATGGTCTTACGTGGTGTAGACGTTGTGGCATCCAAATTATAGTTGTTCCAATATTTAAGACCCATCGGGCTTATTCCAGTAATAGCTTCCTGACCTGGTCCGATATTTACCATGACAACACCGTTGTTTTCCTGTAATCGAATAGAAAAATGATTAAGATGATAAAGTTTAAGTCATTTCAAAGTTGCCAACTAAAGGATCCCATCAGCGGACATCGATGAATCCTTTACTTTCGTAACTGTTGAAAGGATTATATCAGGTTTTGCCCAAAGTCTGATAATCAGAAACCTGAGAGATCAGTTCGTTCTATAGTAGAAGATCAATGTTTACTGTACCTAAAACTGCTTTAAAATCATACGGTGAGAGATCATTATTACCTGCCGCATCTGTCTTATGGAATAGCCTGTCAAACTACCTCACAAATATCACACCAAATAAAAAAAAAATCAGAAGTAATCTAAAACACATCTTTTTAAAACCCACTAATCTTAACACAGTTCCTGTGACTTCTTTCTCATTTTTATGTTCTGTTGAGCGCATAGAGACTTTAGCATGATTGTCTTATGCGCTATATGCAAATATTTCATAATTATTGATATCATTAATCATACATTTATTCATTTTCCAAGGGTTTCGTTCCCCTTTAACCGACCAATGTATGAGGGTGTTGCCATGATGACGTCCCGACAACATCTGGGTACCCTGACCTGTTCCATGCGCCCCATCTCTATTAACACAGTAATCATGATCACCCTGTGATCGTTCGTGTTTTCATGAAGTGACGGGAGCCAAAGGGTGTTCTTCAATGAAGACAAAGAAATCCCGACATAGCGCCAAAATAATGGCCATCCTAGCGAACAACGTATTAATTCTATAGAAGGACACGTTTCACCGGATTTGTAGCTCATTTCGTGACACAACACCCTCAAGAAGGATGGGTTAAATTTTGCTCAATATTGTGTAAAAAGGGAACATGCATGTCAATGGGGTCATATTTCTCACTCTGTCGGGCAAAATGTACTCAATTTTGTGTAGAATTAACAAATGTAACCTAACGTTGGGCGAACTCTTACCCAATAGGGCGCAACATATTACTCAGCTAACATGCATGTTCCCTTTTTACCCACTGAACTCTTAAACATCCTTCTTTAGAGTGAATTAATAGGCTCTAGCTCCCGTCACTTTGTGAAAACACGGGTGTTATGATCTTATCTTAGAATGTCTTCCTAGTTTACTCGTCCGGCCAACGCCCCGACGCCGTTACCCCCAGATGTGCCTATCAAAACAGCGCTTTAAACTTACCCTGAGACTGACGTATGCGGTGTTGTTGTAAGTCATGTCATGTGTAACGTAGGTTGGCTCCATAGCCTCGGCGAATGTCTGAGCTCTTCGGCCACCGGTGGCGTTGGAGTACATGAATGGGTACCGGAGTCCTTGGAAGATCTGGGGTCCAGCTCTATTAAAGATAAAAATTATAAGGTAAAATAAATTATTCTAAGTGAAGAAAATCGTGTGCTTGAATATGTTTGCCTTCGTTTCTACAGAAAAGTAGAATTTAACGTTTAAGAAACGTACAGACCTGTGGATACACTTCGGGCCACCATTCGAATCAATGTGCAAGAAACAGTCACACAGAAAAAAATTTGCAGTATTACAGCCTTTTGAGGGAGACTTCTACTTTTGGGGTCCAGAATGTGCCTTTTATGATTCTAGGCGAATGATTAGATTGATTCAAATCTTGAACCGAGCTGATAAAATGTGGGGATTTTTTTCAACACGTAATATATATTTTTCGTAGCACGATTGGAATCAGATTAAGCCCAAGTCACATAGAAGCCCCGATTCAACACGCTCCTTAGTCCAGTTCAGTCCTTTGGATTCTTAGTCATGTGTCCATGTGCAGGGGCAATTAAGGACGTTACTCACCTGGACAGACAGTCGTGTTGAATCGGGGCTTATATGTAACTGTGGTACTCACAAAGCACACTGTACTGTGCAACACTTCTCAATACAGATGAACAGATTTGTGTTGATAATGTTCCTTTGGATTACAGACTAAACCTTACCTGCCATTGAAGTTGAAGTCGAGAGTGGTGATGGTCATGCGGTTTCCGCTCTGTCCCGGGCACGTTCCCTGCGAGACCCTGTTGCGTCCAGCTCCCTGTCCCTGGTTGGGGAAGTTCTGCTGTTGCCTCTGGTTGTTGGTGATCCGTACGATGGAGATTGTCCCCTCTGGGTCGGTGAACTGGTTGGTTGCGGGGTCCGTGGCTGCAGTTCCCTTGTTGGCTACGACGATCGTCTTGCAGTTGTTGAAGAATTTGATGCTGACGGGGTTGCTGCCGACTGGATGCATATAAAGGTACAGAAAACAGAATTATTATAACCATCTTTACGTCAAGTATTTCTTTTCTTGAGGTTTCACTCGTTAAATCTACGTGTGTCTTTTAGTCATCAAGTGCATCGTTGGAAATATAAAGAATATTTGGCTGTTTCACGCAATACCATCGAAGGGAATGATGCTGAATAAAACACCACAACACCAATGCTATGGGAACTTAATAAGGCTTAAAATGTGGCATGAATTCAGAGCCCGTCTAACATATGCTGTACTGAAGACTAAAACTAACAATTTTATAATCTATTATGATTATCTATTATGATTTTATTGTGCTTTTGAATACTTTCTTTTAACTGCTAGAGCAGTGAACCTAAAAGAGCTGAGCTAAGAGCATGAGATCACTGAATTTTCAAACCTATACTCTGGGTAATAATCCCCTATAAACAAGGGAAGTCTTGAGTGTTCCAACATTTGTGTGGTCCTGTCAGTAGGCCAGACGTAATATACATCTGGACATAATCCTTCCTATACAATTAGATTAGAGGATTCACATGTGGGGAAATTATGACAAATGGTGGTAACTGTTTGCCATGTCCATTGCAAGATGTGAAGCAATTTTGTCTTACCCGTGCCAGTGCAAAGCTCGTTCCATCTCTTGCTGACCCTCCTGTAGGAGTCCCAGACATGGAGCGTTCCGGGATCTGTGATCTTGGCACCCTGGGTGACCCAAGCAACAACGTAGCCACAGTGAGCAACGTCGTTTACAGGTGCAGCAACCTTCTGCTTGCGGACTATGTGTGGTCTCCTGAACCTGGTGAAGTCCACAACCTGCATAAATTTGTTACCTGGACATAAAAAAGAAGTATTGAAAGACGTTTTAATATGTGCCGATTTCATATAAGCAACCAAGTACTGTAATTGGCGACAACGGTTTACAGGGGCCGCAACCTTCTGCTTGCGGTCCAGAACCTTGCGACATCCATGACCTGCATAAATTTGTCACCTGGATAGACACAAAAAAGAGAAAATGTTAACAAGAGCCACTATATACCATATGGGTACGTGCAATTTGTGCTCGCCTGTACGGGTGAAATAAACAACCACAAATTGTTTTTAGAAGCTTCACGCTGGGGTCTAACGTTGAGGTTGGGATTTTCTTTGAGTTGTATAAAACCTTGAACATGAAATGATCCTTCTTTTTTTTAGGTGTGTGCAGCGATTGACACTCAGTGAATAGAAATTACATTTCCTCCTGCCAATCACCTAAACTATTTCATTCCCAAATTCCAATAATATGATTTTTCCCCAGTGGGTCCGGTTGGTGATGGAGGTAGAGGAAGGGAGGGGGCATTGTCTCTCTTCTATTTGTGAACGTGAATTGTGCTGAGTAATTCGGCAGAAATTTGTTATTTCATTCTTCAGCCACAAAAATGCATCTCCTATTCATACACCCAATTTCTTTCTTCTTTTCTCTTCTATTGGTGCTGGGGGATTGTAGCTGCTGTATTCTTTCTCAAGATTTCGAGAAGGGGTCTCTCTTCTAGTTGTGAACGTGAATTGTGCTGAGTAATTCCTAAGAAATTTAATATTTTATTCTTCATCCACAAAAGTACATATCCTTTTCTACATTCATACCCCTATTTTGTTTATTATTGTCTATTCTACAGTTGGTAGGGGAATTGTAAGCTGTATTTTCTTCCTCAGAATTTATCTCGGGAAGTGGTAGCGATCTCTTTTAGATGTAAAATTGAATTGTGCTGAGTAATTCGAAAGACATTTGATCTCCTATTCTTTACCAACAAAAATTATATAATTTTCTCTATATGTACCCCTTTTTCTTTCTTCTTATTTTCTTCTATAGGTGATAAGGGAATTGCAGCCGCCGTATTCTTCCTCAAAGTATATTTCTGGAAGGGGTGAGGGAAGTGTCACCATGCAACCCCGGAGTTCCCCCCCCCCCACTGGACGGAGCCTGATCGAAAGGGCATGGGTCAGGCTAAAACCTCATAGCACTATTTTTTGTTCTCCAAAATTTATTTCGGGAAGGAGTCTCTCTTCTAGTTGTCACTGGTTGTGAAGTTGAATTGTGCTGAGTAATTCGAAAGAAATTTTATCTTCTATTCTTTACCCACAAAAAATGCATCTCCTTTTCTCTATTCATACCCCTCCTATTTCTTTCTTTTTCTTCTCAGTCATTCTCTTCTACAAGTGGTGGGGGAATTGCAGCCGCTGCATTTTTCCTCAAGATGTATTTCTGGAAGGGGTGGGGGAAGTGTCACCATGCAACCCCGGAGTTACCCTCACTGGACGGAGTCTGATCGAAAGGGCATGGGTCAGGCTAAAACCTCAGGGTTTGGGTGTGGTTTTCTAATGTGATTCAGTCACACATCCTGTGACGTCAATGGATTCTGGAGAGAGGAGTTTTATAATGCCCATATCTCACTTGAAAGATAATCCGATTTTCATTAACAGGACTGAATTGTAGTTGAATTTTCCTCAGTTTATTGAACATATAAGTTTCATCACCAGTGTATCCGAATTTACAAATACCGATGTGCGATTGATTCGTTTTCTATTATTGCAAAAATAAACTTTTACACCGTTTGGCAATGTATTTTCACACTAAGAATGGTAATATATATCAAACCTATGGTGTAATTTTTTCACACCGGATATAAATATTATCAATAATGTCGCAAACAAATGTTAGATATGAATTAAAGCGAAAATATTATTCGATATATTTCACAAGATTAACTTTATTTCTATACACTTTGTAAATGATTTACATCTTGTAATTTGATTTGTGAAAATAAATGTTTGTATACAAAAGGTCGATGCTCGTCCTAAACAAAGTAGTAAGTCTGACTTTTCAATTTGGTGTTAAAACTTTACACAAATAATTTAACGGAATCCACTACTATATGCATTCTGTATGCATACTTCTAACAATAAAGATCCATGTTGGGATAAGGCAAGAATTATTTAATTATTTATCCACCCAACACAAAAATCATTCAATTGATAATAAAGATTCCCTTTTCTCTAGTTCTCCCTCAACATTTTAGCTCATTTATTTTCTTGTTAAATAATCATTTTCTTGTAAAATAATCATTGTTTTTAAACACATTGAGAAATAAAGAACGAAATAAAAACTTTCCTTCTATTTCAATGTCTAAATATTTTATGAAGACTCATGAAAATATAGAATAACATTAAAGAACATAAGAACAGGTGCATGCCCATTTTTTTCATAATGCGTCGACATACATGATATAAACAATACAATATTATATATATTATAAAACATATAATAAAAAAATATATATATATAATTCTAAACATGCGAACCCCTGAAAATCCTGACAAGGTCTTTGTAAAGATAATCAAGGTTATGAATTATTATTTCGAATAGATGAATCCATTTCAATTCAGCGATTAATCAACTCATAAGCTCTTAAAACACAAAAACTGGCTTTGAAACAAAAGATTCGAAGGAGAAAGTATACTCTCTTAAATCCATGTGTCATAACATATCGAACAAAGTCATAATCCTGTACGAAAAATCTTGACAGCGATCCTTGAAAAGGGATTTTTCTCAATGGGGAATATTTTCCCGCCGCTATCATTGAATAAGCATATTTATTGAGTTTGACAATCTTTCAACACATCACAAACTTTCCTTGCATTGAGGAAAATCAATAAGATTATCACAAAATATTTCTAATACGATGATCCTTTGTTCAATGAATATCGCAAAAAAGGAAATGAAAGTGGAATATATAAAGGAAATCGGTAGCTTAGTGGGCACTATCTTTATATCACCAATATAACATCATTCTATATTCTTTAAGCCAGCAAAAGAGAATCAATAATCTTTTTGATCCCGTGTTTGGCGCGATTTTATCTCCAAAACAGAGGCTTCTCGCAGGAAACTGTCCGAAGTTAAGGATCTGTAATATTTCGGTCTTGCGACAAAATTTGCCGCTTTTTGTGTTCAACAAATCTATTTTGAATTACAATTTTCCTTTTAAAGAGACGTTTTTATTGTCATTTTCTACGAAATAGATTCTATACTTAAAATAGTTTTTAGAAGACGTTTTTATTTTACTTTCCTACGAAATACATTCTATTTTAAAACAACTGCATGTTCAATGACAAAGGACTGTGGTTAGCTCTTATCAAACGTACAGGATAGTCTTATACACATGCGTATATTGGTGGCTGCATGGGTTAAGAGCCACTCCTAGAAATACGTCCACGTTTAAAATGTACGAGTTCATGGTAATTTTCCATTCAAATCCGCAACGATTAGTTAAGCTCACTCAAAGTTTGTACTGTACAAGACAGTATTTCATTTTATACATGAAGTAAATTAAATAAAGTAAATTTTTGCACGAGTAAAATCTAAAAATCATATTTCTTTGCATTAACAATATGATCGCGCATTGATAACGCATATTAAAGCATTGTCATGCAAAAAAGACGGGAGTTTATCAATATTACTACTGTATTTATGATTTTATAGAGTACAAAAGAAGAGTATTAATTATTAATCGGTAATGCTAGTGATTAATGATACGACAAGTATCTTTACAATTTTGCGGCGGCTTATGAATGATTAGAATATTCTAACAGAGTAATTATTATTTTTTTAAGTGGTCTATTTTTCTGGAAATCCAAAATTATTTTAAATACAATGTAAACGATTTGGGTGCTGACAAAGGCGAGACAATATTTGTCATTCAATTTTGTAACTTTTACTTATAGTGTAATTGCTTTGTTTTGAATTCGCCGAATAAATGATAATAATGGAGGTACCATTCATTTGACTAAAGGAAATTGTGTGAAACAAATAAGAATGATTCTTTTTAAAGCAACAAATAGTTGGTTGGCGTATACCGACCTACGATATGTTATTAGAATGTTGCCTGTTTGCTAGTCAGGATTTTCGCGCCTATAACTTTAACGACAAACGTAGAACTATCATGGGGGGGGGGGGGGGGAGCTTTCATGAAATAAACCCTTCGAGCGGATCGCGGTGAAGGGCAACAGGAAGACGAGGGGAAGGGGCCCGCCCCCTGAGAAGATTAAGATCGACCCTCTGATAGGGGGGATAAACAGGAAAGGCATGGAAAAGGGGGGTCAAGGAAATTGTGTCTGATACCCCTCAACTGAAACCGAACCCCTCTCCTGTTTTTGGCGGTGCCTTCCTCTTCTGGTCACAACACTGCTATCAATTTTATCTTGTGTCTGCGCAGTTGTTTATAAACAGCATATATAATTTTATTTTTAATCAAAAGTAAAACTTAGTTTTTTTTAGGCGCCAACACAACAGACGATACGCCCTCTTCCAAAATGTGGAGGAAAATCAGACAAAGAGAAAAAAGGGGAAAATTGTTTGATGTGTTTCTGTGATCATTCATTTTCGCACCTTGCAATCTGTGTCAAAAATCAGAAGCCTGCTGATCTTTTTCATGTAATTCAGCATTGATTTTTATGAATAAAAAATGGAAAGAGTAATTCAAGCGCCGTGAGCGCCCAACTGAGGCGGGCCCGGCGCTATATACGAGGCCATCATCATCATCAAAGAGATAAGAGGCGAGATATCAGTCACAATACCATATCCTGAAATTATAGAGTTATTGATTTATTTTTTCTGTAGTTATCGTTCCAAAAGTTTGGTTTTAAATTTTGGCGGGAAATACGGTATATAGTCTGGAAACGGACTAGTTCAAGAGACCGGTTTAATAATATATTACAATGTTTGCCTGCTTCTTGCAAACGAACGTAGTTGCATGGTATTCCTCAACCATGTTGCCCACAATTAAGCTACCATAATCAGGAAACTTGGATTTTAGATTGTATTTATTACTTATTGCTATGTCGGGCAAGGCCCGCTAGCAAGCTTTTGGACTGTCAAGAATTACCTTTGTGTTGCGAAGGTAAAAAATTGACATTTACCATTATATTCCTTACACTAAGATTGTTGCATTGACAGTGTACAGGCGAGAAAAATGAATAGATTTGCTAAGAAAGACGTTTGCCATTGAATAGTACCATGGAATAGTACC